>CM022944.1:111241743-111535981 GCA_012931725.1 Litsea cubeba
AAGGATCGACACACATCCGAATGGATTGAACCGTTGGATCGAGGGTTGAATATTTTTTTGAATATGAAGCCATTAAACTTGTGGGCCACGAATGAAGGGGTTAGGGGCATGGGTTTGGGGTCAAACTTGATACTTGGGGTAGTCTCACATAGATCTTTCCATCCCCCCTGGTACCATCCCCAAATGGGGCCCACAATTGGACTCTACAAAAAAGTTCTCAATATGATAGGTGAGAACTAGTTTTCATTTAAATATTATCCTAATAATCGCTACATTTTATATCGGTTATTATTAAACCGATATTATATAGATTTCAAAAACCACTTTTCTTCAATTTTTTCTTCCCACTCTATCTTTCCCCTCCCGCGCTCTGCCGCCCCTTTTCCCCTCATTTCTTTCTTATCTCCTCTCATCTCCATCGTCGCCCATCGCTGTCTCTCCGGACGATCTCTCTCTCTCTCTCTGTCTCACGACTGATCTCTCTCTCTCTCTGTCTCACGACTGATCTCTCTCTCAACTCGATCTCTCTCCGTCGCATTGATCTGAACCTCGCATACCGGTCTCTCTCTCTCAGCAGTCTGCCAAAACCCTACCTTCATCTCCAAAACTCGTCCCAGGCTCCCAGCGGCAGACCTTCATCTCCCTCACATTCGTGGCTTCTTCTTCGCTGCAGGCATCTCTCTCTCTCGATCTTTACCCTTTCTGATGCGGTTTCTCACTCTCTCTCTCTCTCTGCTTCGTTTTCTCTTCTTTTGCAATGTGAGCGCCGATCAAGCCTCGCAGAAGACGCACAGACGCTGCTGTTCGTCACCGAGGAAGAAACCTGCGAGGAGGATTCGGAATCCACACTAGTCCCGTTCTCTGGTTGATTGTCGCTGTCGCTCCACCGTCACCGTGGAAGAGACCTGAGAATCCTAGAGTTCATTGAAGAAACAGAGGACCAGGCTCTTTGTAGCTCTGTGTGAATCCTTCCCCTCTTGACAACAGAGACGAAGCTAATTGCAGGTGATTGATTATTCTTGTTGAATCTATTATCCCAGGCTCTATTATTCTTGTTGAATCTATTATTCATGTGAGCTTAAATTCTTGGTGGTGTTATTTTCTGTTCTTGGGCTGAAATCTTTGTTGGGTTTGCTGAGGCAGAAAGACCTAACCTGCTTCGACTTCGACTGGGGCTGCTGCTTTGGTCTCGACAGGGATGTTGCTTCGACTGGGTGCTTCCTGCTAGTGCTGCTGGTGCCAGGTGTTACTACTCCTCTTCTTCCCTTTCGCTTATATGTTTTTCAATCGTTCATGCCCTAGTAGAGATGAGATGCGAACGAAAAGGGGGTTTTTCAATGTTGGGCTACTGGGCCAGCTGATGCACAGATGCAGCCATGGCAAAGAAAAGGCGCCCTCCACATGTTTGATAAAAGGCGAATATGAGCTTCAGTACATATTTTGCTTCTTTTTTTTTAGAACTTTGATGAGTAGGGTTTTGGCATAAAAGTAGTGGGAAGAGGAGCACTGTAGGATTTTGATGATCTTGATCAATAAAAATGTTCCAATAATTTCCAATAACTGGCATTATAGTCTAGGTGGGGGGGTGTGGAATGTAGCTTCTCAAATGTAAATTAAGGTACTAGATTTTAGGGATAATTGGTTTTATGGGTTTGTATGATTTGCTTGGAGTGGAAGATTTGAAGTGGGAAGATCAAATTTTTATGGAATTTGAAATAGGGTTTTGGGGATATGTATGATTTTTCTTTTCTTAAGTGTTGGAAAAGGGGACTTGTGTGAAATGTGTTTCTATCACTTATGGCAAGACTGCATAAAAATATGCTTCCATCTTAGAAAAATGAAATTATGGATTTCTTGTTTGTGGAGTCCTTTGCTTTCACTCTCTTTTGTCCCCTGTTCTTGTTTTCTATTGAAGAATGAGCTGTTGTGGGGAGCTGCATGATTGCACAAAGCTACCATTACCCTAAAGAAACTCAGAGCTATTGCAAAAGGACAGGTATTCTATTTACCTTCCCTTGTTCATTTATTCATTTTCTTCTTAAAGATAAGTAAAACAAGTGTTATTAATACTTAGTTTTCTATTTTGCAAATTCCTAACATTTGTAAGACAAAAAGTTTTCTATTTTGCTTCAAATTGACATAATTTATGGACATGGATTTTTCTATTTCAATTTTAGACGCCGTTATCACCACAGTGTTTTAAATGAAGCCACCAGATTTTAGGAAGCAGAGCATCTCTTTTCCCCATTTTTGAAAGTTTGAGGATCTTAACTAAGATTTTGTGATGCTTAGTTCAGACTCTTACGACCAAAATTTTGTGATGCTTAGCTCCTAAGTCTAGGTTGGAGTTGAGGTTGCTCTTTTTTATGGTTTTATGTTTATGGACAGATGTCATCAAGCATGCAAATCACCTCAATGTGTCTTTGTGCCTATTACTCATGTTCGATATGTGTCTGCATAATCATATTTGATGTAGGACAGTGTATGCATAGGTCTGATTGTTGTAGGAATAATTTTGGTCCATAGTGATATCTATTACCCTTATAATAAAAAAAAGGATAGTGTCGTGCTTAAGCTGTACACATAGTGGACCCCACTTTCAACTTAGATCTTGTCATGGCTGCTTACTATTTCTCTACACCTCTGCTGAAGCCCACTTAGTTGCTGTCCCCAACCCACATCCTCTTTTTCTCTCTGCCTTTTGCTGGTTGATATTTCATTTGTCATCACTAAAATCACTTTCTGATGTTTTGGTGTAGACTTTTTCAGAAAAAATTGAAAACCCATGTTAAAGAGTTACTGAGCTGAGAATGCACTGTATAGAGATATAGAAATGGTAATGGTTTTGGCATCTCATTTGGCATCTCATTTTACATGAGATGCCATTACCAAAACATGTACATGCATTTTCAAAACTCACATCTGCTACTGTTTGTGTTCTTATTTGTTAAACAATGAGATGCCACATTGACAAGAGAAAGTTGTAGTAAGCTCTATAGCACAGAAGCATATATATATATATATATATCAGTGAAAATAGAAACATGGTTCTCAGTTGTTAAATAGTGAATTTTCCAAAATATAAATAAAAAAATCTAGTATTCATACTTATGTCCGTTATGCTTCACAAACTGTCCATGCAACATTTTTTTTTTGTTTGAACAGTAACAGAAATTATATTGAAAAAGGAGAAGAACACAAATCCACAAGCGAAAAACAAAAGAACTAGATTGGAGGGTAAATGAGCTAATAGCCTCCAATCAAACAAAGAAAGCATCAGATTACAAGGAAAGCATGCACAAAGGGAAACTACTGGGAAGCCCCACTCCTGGCCAACACATCAGCTTCCTCATTCTCTGAGAGGAGAATATGCCTAAACTCCACATATAACTCTGCAGATAGGAACTTGATTTTGTTAAGATAAAAATAGAACTTCCATACGCCTTTAGTTGCATTGGACACCCAAGAGATAAGCATTGAGAGAATCACTTTCCACGATCAAAGTGATAATGAAGTGATCATTATCTAGCAGGTCATGATATCAATGACCTGATGGGAATAAAAAAAAGCACACACATAAATGTTCGAGAGGAGAAACAGATAGTAGTACGGAAGAGAGGTTCATCAAGAAGGACCACCATCCAGAGTTTCATTATAGGGGTAGAAGTTCTGCTAAACATTATATAAATTCTGGATATAAGCATCATAGAAGAATGGCAACTAAATTCCCTTTCCGTTAACTGGAGCAAAATCTTTAAGCAACCTATTGAAATAAAGTTGCACCGTACAATCCAGGGGTGTAACACGATGAAACAAAGACGATCCAAGTACTAGGTGGAAAAGAAATAATAGAAGCATGAGTTGGACTCTCAATTAAAAAGGAGGTAAGAGTGCCCGAAAAAATTAAAAACTGGAAACTCATTGGTCAACCAGAAAACTCAGATTAATAGACTACATGTGAGATTTCCAAACTTAAATGTGGTAGGTTACTTGAAAATAAAAGGAATGAAAACAATTGCTCGCTTGGAAAGAGATTATCATCCTGGACCAGATGATCTGAAACTATCCTTGAGCCAGGAGTTTTACTTGTAGCTTCCCTATTCCAGAATTTCATGCCATTGATTTGGTGGGCAGCACCAAGCATAGACCATGCTCTTTAAAAAGCCCAAATTAATAAATCTTATCCAATACTTTGACCCTTTTCCATTGAATTTTAACCATTTATGTATTTATTGCTTCCATTTGCAGGCCACTGAATGAGAGGCCGACATTACTTGATTGCAAAACTATCATAGTCAGGTCTATAACTGGCAGAGGCAGTTAACTCTGCAATCTTGATCACTAAACCATGGGAACAGTTGAATACACTCAAGGTCCGAGGATATTATACATATCCATGATTATCATGGATAACCCCACAATAGAAAAGCTCATTGATAAATTGAAAACCTCAGAAAATCCCCAAAACCCTGTTTCAAATGTAACATGAAGTTGCCATTTTACATGGTTTTGAAATGGTAATGGTAATGGCATCTCATTTTACATGAAGTTGGATGTGTAATGGTTTTGAAAATGCATGTACATGTTTTGGAATGTGTGTATTGATTATATGAACAAAGGTTGAAAGTTGTGGAGTGGAATTAGATGTTACAATTTATTCATATGTTGGATTTGAACTGAAGTTACAGTCATTTTCTACAAGTTACAACTTGTTAATGGTGGAGTTTGCTGCAGGTGGGTGTGTGCAAGGTGGCGCAGCAGGTGGACTGTGCAGGGTGGCCCAGTAGGTGGGCTGTGGGTATGCAGGTGGTGGAAGAAGAGGAGGCAGTGGGTGTGCTGGTGGGTGTGTGCACGGTGGTGCAGCAGGTGGGTGTGTGCAGGTAGTGGAAGAGGAGAAATTTTTCTTTTCCTTTTCTTTTCGATTTTTTTTCTAATGTAGCTCAAAAGATTATAGCATATGTGGTATTTCATTCTGAGAAATAAAATATTCAATTATGAACTTGTGTTCTTTTATTTTCTATGAGATGGAAATGATTCACTTATATAAGTAGCTGATGTAGTGGGCCATCACGTTTATGAATACTCCATATAAATCACATTCTTTTGTTTTTTTTGTTTATATATAGTTCAACTTTTTGTACATCCCATGGAAGACAATGTAGATACTATATATATACAATATTTCCATAGAGATTTGTCTGGTCAAGCTTTATGATCATTGGCAAAGTTTGTTAGACACATGGATACTGTGGATCTTTAGAATTCATCATAGAGGAACTTTGCTTAAAGATCTATTGCCTTGTGCTTTATTTTTGGTCTTGAATGTGTTTCTTTTTTTTTTTTGTTTCAAAGAATGCCTACTATCACTATTTGCATTTTATCAGATGCTGCTTATTCTTTGTTTACATTCTTCTCTCTTTCTAATTTTTATCACATTGCACCTTTTTTTTTTGGTGAGTGTGTGGTGGGTGTTGGGTAGGGGATTTCCTTGCATTGAAGTGCTATGGTCAAATGGTGTATGACTGATGACGAGTGGTGAATGACTTTGTAGTGTGTTGGGGCATTGAGTTGTTTATATGAAGTGTTTTTTTGTCATGTACAGGTACTAGCAGGTTGTAAAAAAAAATTACATGTCACACGTACAGGGGAGACTATGTCGAAATTTCGAGAAAATCTTTCCAGGTACATCCCATGTTTTTTGGGTCTACAAAGATGTGAACCTTTTCTATGAACCACTGTATTTCGTTTAAGCTGTGTTTGATTGCATATGGTGGCTCTTTTTACCAGGAAATCTCATTTTACTATATAGTTCTTCATGCATGAGATAGGAAGCATATATATATATATATTAGCTAGGCTTCTCTTGCAAAGTATTGATCGATGAAGTGATTTATGCCTTGTAGCTCCATTTCTCATTGGAGAACTAATCTGGGAAGCAGCGGTACACGGAGGCATCATATGCCACATGGTACATATATACATACTTTTGGTTTTTTTTTGTTTATATATAGTTCAACTTTTTGTACATCCCATGGAAGACAGTGTAGATACTATATATATATATACAATATTTCCATAGAGATTTGTCTAATCATGCTTTATGTTAATTATTAGTTATGAACGAGGACTAAGCGGTCGTTACATGGAGGCATTATGCATGTAGTTCTCAATACATAATTTTGTCTTTCTTGCTTTAGTTTAACTTAGCTTGTTAAGTTGTACAGTACATGGAAGTGAATGAACTACCTATACTATACTATGCATGTGTATATATGTACATAGAAATTAATTTGTTTATATATATATACAAAGGTTTTTGTTGTTTAGATGTTAGTATTTGAGGTATATTGCAGGTTTTTTTTATCGTGGTACAACAGGTTCTTTTGATATTAAAAAAAAAAAAATAAATAAATTGTGAAATTATATCGGTTTTTAATGAAACCGATATAACAAACCAATTACATATTTTTTATATCGGTTATTCTTGATCAATTATATCGGTTATAATTTAACCGATATAATAAACCATATGAAACCGATATAACAAACCAATTACATATTTTTTATATCGGTTATTCTTAATCAATTATATCGGTTATTATGAAACCGATATAAAAAATCATATGAAACCGATATAACATATATTAATTATGTCGGTTTGGCTATAAGCTATATCGGTTTTACAATAATTTATGATATAAATACATATGATATTACATCGCTTAAGGCTTAACCGATATGAAATATTACATTTATTATATCGGTTCCGTTTATCTTTTATATCGGGGGTACTTATATCGGTTTGAAATTCACACAAAAACAGACATAATAGGTCTTTTATATCGGTTTTTAGCCGATATAAAAACCCTTTTTTCTAGTAGTTGTATATTTTGGAGCATGTCATGGCGTTTGCAAGATCCTCCAACGACATTCAACGTATAGCAGACCGATTCGAAGAATATGGCAATTGGTACATGTTTTTTTGCAACAACAATGAGTGCCAATTGATGCTGATGTGCAAAACAATGAACGTAAAATGCAGAAGGATTCTCATTTTGAATGAGTGTTTTGTGACCATTAAGATGACCCCGTATATTACTAGCTCCATCATAACCTTGCCCGCGCAAACTTGTTATGCTCAATCCATGTTTGGAAAATATCGCATCGATTGCCACTTTAAGTGATTGAGCAGTAGTGTTTGTGACATGTTCTACTAGCAAAAAGCGCTCAATCACGCATCCCCGCTCATCCACATAGCGTAAAACAACGACCATTTGCTCTTTCATAGAGATGTCACGAGATTCATCCACAAAAAGAGCAAATGGTGCATCTCAAAGTTCATAAATGATAGCCTGAGTGGTCTCCATAAAAGTCGCATTTACAATATCTTTCTGAATCTTTGGCGAGGTAAGTTTCAAATTTTCAGGAGCATTTTCCAAAATGACTCTCTTAGTAGCTTCATTTTGATTGGCAATTACTTGTAAAAGTGGAGTGATGGATTTTGATCCTAAAGTGAGTGATCAGGAGAATCCATCACTTTTGGGGTAAAATGGCTCCACCTTGACTTTGGTATAGGTTCATTACTAATTATATTCAGAGATAGATTAATATTGGGCCATTTGTTGTATGGTTAATGCATAGCCAACAATTTAATTCTGGAAAACAGAAGTACCAATTAGATTTCTTTAACTTAATTTCAGCTAGAGTCAATGTTTCTTAGCAGCATTACAACATATACTTGATATGCATCTTTAAATCCCATATTACATACACATATAGCATAAATACACCAACAAATTGCAATCCATCAAACCAAACCAAGCCTTTTCCCACTAGGTGGGGTCGGCTAATACAAAAATACAAAAATGAAATTCACACGAACAGATATTTGTATGAGTATCAACCGAATGAAATTGAAATCTGAAATCAGTGCCTTAAATTAAAACTTTAATCTCCAAATCAATACTCAAATGAAAACCCAAATTTGAAATTACATCAATCTTCTCCCACCCATTCAAGAAATGAAAACCCAAATCTAAAATTAATACCTCAATCTCGATGACTAGGTTGCCATAAGTCATTGCAATCTTTGATTTTCTGCATGACGGTCGCCATGGCTGGACGGACCTGAACCTTGGACCTGGCCACCTAGGTGCGGTGTGGAGAGGGAGAAGGGTTGGAGAGAGGAGAGGGTTTTCGATTTGAGAGAAGAAAGGAGAGGTTTTCTGTGGTGCATTTTATGATTTTAAAGATGAGCTTTAAAAAGTGGGTGCAAGATGGATTTTTAAGTGGGGGCAATGGTCCATTTAAAAGGATTTTCAAACTACCTGCACCCGGGTGAATGCATGTGGGCCCGCCCTGCTCAAAGACCGCTGAGCTTTAACCATTTAAAAATTAAAAGACTTGACCGTGGTTGCTCACTCCATAATAAAGGAAAGAGAAAAGGAAAACAAAATAAAAGTACCAACCATGGGCTTAGTCCCAAGCATCAGAATATGTGCAGAATCAATTTAATTCTAACCATTTGTTTTACATGCATATTTTAAGTTATGAAAAATACCGGTCATCCGCTCCACGTTTCCTTTTGATTACAAGATCGTCATCTTGATCGATATTAAGTTTGCGTTTCATCTTCATCGCCGAGCCAGGTTCAAGATCCTCATCGTCCCCCTTATCATCAGATGAGTCTTTAGGTGGCGTCGGCGGCGTTACAGATGATGATGATGATGAATTTCTTTCTATGTCTGGATCATTGAAATCTGGATCTGAATCTATCTCGGAATCATATTGCTGAGTTTTATACTCATCGTGGTATCCTTCGTCATAATCTCGAGGATTAGTTAGCCAAGGTTTCTCAGGATTAGGATTCTCTTCAGGCATGATATAATCCGATTCCGATGAAGATTCGCCAGAATGTAATAACATTGACATTGTTGTGACCTCCAAACCCTACACACAACCTTAAGGATCAATAGAAAATTAGGGAACATGGATTGCAATTTATTCATAATTCGTATAAATTGGCAATGATTTCTAAAGAAAAAGCATATTAGTGAAATTGTTGTGCACATTGTTGTGACCTCCAAAGCATATTGTTGTGACCTCCAAACCCTACACACAACCTTCACTAATATGCTTTTTCTTTAGAAATCATTGCCAATTTATACGAATTATGAATAAATTGCAATCCATGTTCCCTAATTTTCTATTGATCCTTAAGGTTGTGTGTAGGGTTTGGAGGTCACAACAATGTCAATGTTATTGCATTCTGGCGAATCTTCATCGGAATCGGATTATATCATGCCTGAAGAGAATCCTAATCCTGAGAAACCTTGGCTAACCAATCCTCGAGATTATGACGAAGGATACCACGATGAGTATAAAACTCAGCAATATGATTCCGAGATAGATTCAGATCCAGATTTCAATGATCCAGACATAGAAAGAAATTCATCATCATCATCATCTGTAACGCCGCCGACGCCACCTAATGACTCATCTGATGATAAGGGGGACGATGAGGATCTTGAACCTGGCTCGGTGATGAAGATGAAACACAAACTTAATATCGATCAAGATGACGATCTTGTAATCAAAAGGAAACGTGGAGCGGATGACCGGTATTTTTCATAACTTAAAATATGCATGTAAAACAAATGGTTAGAATTAAATTGATTCTGCACATATTCTGATGCTTGGGACTAAGCCCATGGTTGGTACTTTTATTTTGTTTTCCTTTTCTCTTCCCTTTATTATGGAGTGAGCAACCATGGTCAAGTCTTTTAATTTTTAAATGGTTAAAGCTCAGCGGTCTTTGAGTGAGCACTAGTGGACACTATTGAGAAGAGATGTTTTGTTTCATGAATTTTAGAATTAGAAGAATTCATCCTTAACTTAAGACTGTAATTGTAGAATTTTTTTGTTTAGGCTTATTGTAGAAGATTCATACATATATATTCGGTGGGTGGGTATGATGACACCATGGTGCTGGGTGGCTATGATGACACCATGGCCCACCTACAGATTCGGTGGATGGTTGGATGGAAAGGATCCTCCTTGGATCCTCAGTCACCTGTCAATCACTTGGATCGGATCAACTAAGCTTTCTATCAAGACTTTCCTTGATAGATGGTTAAGATCATTTTTTTTTAAGTTGCTAGAGAGGAGCCTAGTGCATTCAAGCAATGGCGGACCCAGCATTTTCATTTGGGTGGTGCAGGAAATAGTCAAATAATAAAATGGAGTTTTTTAAGATATTATTTAAAGAGTTTTTCGAATATTGCAGGTGTAGTCGTACCCGCGTCTTAACACTTAGGTCCGCCCCTGCATTCAAGGTTGATTTTTCCTATCCAATGGCCCTATTCCAAAGAAAAGGGGTGTTCAGTGTCCACTCATCACTGCCCAGTCCAGTGTAGAGACTCGGATACCATGATCTAGTGTAAAGGTGTTTCTGCAGGTCATTCCTCTTTTTTTTTTTTCAACTAAATCTTCCCCTGAATCCTTTCTGCCAAGCCCAAATCTGCCAAGCCCAAATTGATGGGATGAGGCTAAGTTGATAATGATTTTTTGGGTAGCGTCGTTCCACTATATTTCAATGTCTCTAGAGTCTAGACTTTGGCTTGTAGTGAACCTAGCTTATATCTGGATAACGTATGTTGTATACTTGTATTATTTGCTCAAATTGTCGGAGAAGAATGGTTCGATATAAAACAATCACATGGCATTGTAGAGTTTTGTCGATACAATCACATGGCGTTGTAGAGTTTTATCAATCATTCATATTCTATTCTCTGAAGGATCTCAAATTCTCAATAGTATTACGCGTAGAGATTTATCAATTTTTCTTTTCTTTTTCTTTTTTCTTTCTTATTTTTTTAGTATGCAGATTAGTTACTTTGAGATGATAGTTTCTCTGCTGATATCTTTTCAAAAATAAACAAAGATGCTTAACAGTGTAATTTTCCTTAGATGATCATTCTACTTCTTCTAGTTTATTTGCATGTTGTGTTGGGCAGTTGAAAGATGGATCCAGAGTATACACAAGGCCTCAACCTCATACTTCATTTGAAACTTGTTTTTATATATGATCCACCAATAAATCCAGATAAATTTAGATCAGTTTAACGACTAGGTGTATAAAATAATAGAATACTGTGGGAAAAAGAAATGGGGTGCACATCAAAACCACGCCTTTCCATTTAGTTGTTTTTCCATAGATACAGTGATGCCTTCAATTTATCTGGCTTACAGAGCAGTGGAGCAAGAAACTTACAGCACCATTGCATGATAAAATAGCAGCTTCTACATCTTCTTCTGAAGAGAATGAAACAAACCCAAACCCTTTGGAATTTGAGGCCCCGGGAGTCTGTGACACTCTTGCACCTAGAACCTTTCCCCTCCCAGAGAAGAATTTGGCAAGCGGCTAGGTGGTTACTGTCTTGGCAAGGTTCCCTACATAAACCTTGTGTGGGCTGTCCATGAATCTCGATTCCTCAGACTGGAAGAAGGAAATATCCACAGGCTGCAACGGTTTCTCCGTTACATTTACTTTGATTTCGCGTCCTCCTATTTCCTGCAATTCAAAATACAAAATTTTAATATGTGCATATTCAAGCTTAATTGAAGAGCATATGAACACTAATGCAAATCCTTAAAAATATATATGCAGCGTCATTCATGACCCCAAATCCAATAAACAATAACAATAATAAGGCAAAGGCCAAACAGCGTTACCAATTACATCTTACAGTGCCATTCAGTTTCTCGATAGCAGCATTTGCATCCTCAACTGTTCTCATAGTGACAAATGCAAAACGGCGGCTCCGTCCCGAGTATTTATCATACATTACCTGTCAGCCAAGTATGGAAGAAAACATCTCAATAAAAGTAACAAGATCTGCAAACTGTTATCAATCCCATCTTAGTCATTGACAGCGTAGATCATTCCCCAAAAAGAAGGTCACGGCATTTTAAGCAATAGAGCACAGACTTCCATCTGGTTATGCACTTGGTGAATGAAAAAAAGTTAGTTCAAATTTGTGACAGCCAAATCATTATCACAGTCAAGAATATGTCTGATGTCACATTAGTGTCCCTAGAAACACCACATGCAGCAAACAGGAAACAGTAAAATGTAGAATGTGAGACGTGAGACCAGTATCCTAATGAGAACATTCACAGAGCAATCCTACAAGATGTCTGGATGAAATGATCCCATCATCATCATCGCTGCCACCGGCATTGTAGTAGTGGCCTTATCACAATCTATTTTGGCTTGGCTACGGAGTTTTACTTATCCACTCAACTCTATTTAAGGCCATATTCTCCATAACTTGGAACTATATATCGTCTTTCCTCATTATTTCATTCAAGGTCTTTATTGATATCCCTCCCCTGATAATTTCTGTGCACATGCGAGTATGTTTGTTTTGTATGTATGTATGTATTCATGCATGTCTATATGTACTTAAGCATGTATCGATCCACTTTCCCTAGTTTGTTGGAATTTAACACTTAGCCTGGGGGCTGTTTCTAATCTTCTATTACGTGCACAGACCATCTCAAATGGCATTCTTTTATTGATATCCCTCCCCTGATAATATCTGTGCTCGTGCGAGTATGTTTGTGTTGTATGTATGTATGTATTTATGCATGTCTATATGTACTTAAGCATGTATCGATCCACTTTCCCTAGTTTGTTGAAATTTAACACTTTGCCTGGGGGCTGTTTCTAATCTTCTATTATGTGCACAGACCATCTCAAATGGCATTCTTTTATTTCTCTTCTTTTGAAGCTGCCCATAGGTGTACTCTAATAAAAATCAATCCTATAATTTCTGCAACTCCACACATCCATCTTAGCCACATCGACTCTAGTTTCTATAGTTCTATTGTTTTTACGTTGTCCAATATTCAACTCTATCAGGCCTAACCACCATCTAAAAAAAATGAAATGCCCCTTTAATTTAAGTGTCAAAACTCACCACTCACAGAATACTCTACTAGCCTCTTCTGCTTTGTGGGCCTTGCATTGAAGAAATATCTAACTCAAATCCACATTTTGCCTACAGGTGCTAGTAGATACCAAAATTATCATACTTCAGCATTAAGTTAATTTTAGTTCTAACCAATTCATCTTCACTACTACAACCCACTAAACCTGCATTCTATATACTCTGCCTTGGATTTGCTAATTTTCAACTCATTTTGAAAATCTTCTCTCCAAAGTTTTAGCTTATCACCTTCTTGCTTTTTTGCGTGGCCAATCTCCGTGAACAACATACCCCAAGGAAATTCAGCTCAGACAGTTGCAGTTAAGTTGTCAATAGCCGAAGTAAATAAACAGGTGGCCCAAAGCAGGATCTTGGTGCGATCCAACTACAACTTGGAATTCAATTGCCTCCCCACATACAGCACTCGTACTCTGTCCCTATCCCTTATACATGTCTCGTACAATTCTGATGTAACCACTAGGGATGCATCTTTTATCTTTTTCCCTTCATTTGTTTGCCAAATTAATTGCCTAGACACTTTGTCCTAGGTTTTCTCTAAATCAATAAACATTATATTTAAAATTTTCTTAATTTTTTTACTAGACAAAAACCTGAATTGGTTCTCTGATGTGATTCTTCTTGTTGTTGCTCTATTCTCTCACCAAAAGTATCTTTGTATGACTCAAGTGCATTTGCAAATCTATGCATGTCCTTTATTCTTGTACAAAAATGGACCAGGTGCTCTTTCTCCATTCTTCAGGCTTTTTTTGCACTTGAAATTTTTTTCAACAATATTCTTAATCAACCAACTCAATTTTCACCCATTAAACCAAAATTTCTATGGCTATAACCATCTAGTTCTAATGCTCTGTGTTTCCTCATATTAACTGAAGTCACTTTTAGCACTATTCTGGATATTTTATTGATCACCTTGATTTGTTAATTTTACATCATGATTCACTTAACTTTAATTTTTTTTTGGTCACTTCACTTTCATATTTCACAGTCAGTAGGCCTTTAAAATTTAAAATACATCCACCTGCCGAGACTGATTCTTTTCCATCTTCGATGTAACTTATATGATCGAGATCTAGTTTCCTTTATTTGATCTTCAATAATTACAGAGAACCTTTTTCCCCCTCTTTATTCTCAACTGATCATACAACTTGTCATAGGCTTCAATTATGCCTTGTGGTCTTTTTAGAGTCACTTTCTGCCAAAGGTCAACTTATACCTTTGAAAGTCATATGTACTTCTTGATCTCTATCACTATTGAATGATATTCTAGGTAAGAAATCTTATTTCACCCCCAAGTTTCTTTACGAATAAAACTCTTCTTCCCTTTGTACTCCCCCAAATTCATCTTTGACAACCTGTTTAACATAACCAGCCATTTGATCCCAAAATTGACTAAAACTCATAGGCCAATTCCAATGGCTTAACCTCAGCAATCGTGCTTTAAACATTAATTTATCCTCTCTCGAGTTCACCTCAGCAATCTTATTCCACCACCAAGTTTCTTAATGTGTATAACTCTTTTTCCTTTGTACTCGACAAATTCATCTTTGACAACCTATTTGATATAATCATATAACCAGCCATTTGATCCCACAATTGACTAAAACTCAAGACAATTCCAATGGCTTAATCTCAGCCTTTTTATCCCACAACAATGTTGAGAATAGCTTCCCTATTCTCATTCTATTGCACAAAGAAATGTCTTTCAAATAACCTGTAATGACCATCCCTTCCCTACATGACTATGTCTTTCCTAGTTATACTTTCCCCAATAGATGCTGTATACTGGTTTATTGCTCAAGTCCTATTTCTTTTCATCAAAACAAAACTTTCCAGGCAATTGCCTTTTAAAGATAAGAAAAAAAAATCGCATGACAAGTTGATTTCTTAAGTGTTTAAACAATCAATGACAGGATTATGGTCACATGCATTTATTTTTCTTCTTGAAGAAGGATTCCTGCCCAACACATTGCTGAAGGACCCAAATCTTGTAGCCATAGGGTATTGTACACGATAACAGTTTCTTTCCGACAAAAAATATCACCCCCAATTCCCCTTCACAGATCTCGCTTTGAAAATTCAGGCTTAAGACCAATTTCAAAAACTCTTTCAACTAGGAGCTCAGAGGAGCCACACCCTTGCCACAGAGATCCATAAAACTCAAAATCTATAAACAAAATGGATGAATTAGTGGTTGTTTTAATTGGATATGAGTAAAAGAGTTTAAACTCAGACTTTGTACAGTGGTTGCCGGCTGGATCCTTGATTTGACCAACAAACAAAAATTGGCACCAGCACGACCAGTGGATCTAGGGGATTAATTGTTCTTGATTTATGACTAAAACCAGTATAATAAGTGGACTTTAAACCTCTCCTCTAAGCAGGAGGAGCACCGCCAACACGCCGCTAAAAAATTCTCCTTTTTTTTTCCTTTTTGGGGAAAAAGGGAGCTTTGATTCACTTCAGTGAGCAGCAAAACAGCTAAAAGGAAAAAGCAAAGAAAACCATAGCCTACCACTAAACCCAAAAACACCCCTCAAGCAAACCCATACATACAAAAATTACTGAACCCACAATACCCCAAACACCAATCCATCTTATGCAATACAAATGAAGTAAGCTAACACCAAACAATCACTAACTCTACAACAAACATCTTCCATCTACGAATAACTACACTAACAAAAATTAAATCAAACTTTGATTTTATAATCAAAACAAGTTTCACAACACCAACACAGAGTCTTGATAATAATCAATAATACCTCAGCTTTTTCAACAGCACCATGTTCTTCGAAAATCCGGGTCAGCTCCGTATTGTCGACGTCTCGAGGAATGTTCCCTACGTACAATCTCCTCGCTGTTTCAGAGGACGGGTCTGCCGCCGCCATTGCAGTCTCTGTAGCTTCTTGAGCCAGAGCAGAATTCTTAGGGTTTTTCTAGGCTTTTGGAGAGAGAAAGAGAGGTGAAAAAGATGGGAACTTTGGAAAGAAGCTGGTTTGAGATGCAGGAGTAGTGGATTGGGTGCTTTGGTGTGGATTTTTGCAGGCTGTTCGAGGAATGTGGAAGGTAGCAGAGACGAGATTGTTGCCTTTTTTGCTGAGAATGAGAGATTGAGAGATGGATGGATAGAAAAAAAAAGATTTAGAGAAGATTAGGGTTTTGCATTGTGGAAAGGAGTTTTTGGGTTTTAGGAGTGGGAGAGATGATGGTGGGGGAGAAGAAAGAGGATAAGTGGATGTTTATCTGGTTTTATAGAACACACAAGGCCCAAGGGATACATGAGGGAAGCCACTTCCAGAGAGATATTATTGGGTGAAGCAGTTAGGGACCCACCAGAGAGTGTGTCCCAACATCCTCTATGGGGCCCACTTCATTTGATCTTATACACAATTTTTGCATCAACTGAATGGGATTTTTTGGGTTAACAGTTCAGATGATGGATCAGCTCTATGATTTTATAAATTTGGAATATCTAATGATCAACTTATTTTTTGCTTAAGATTTAATTTATCGGCATTTTAGATTTTCTTTTTATATAGCAGAGCTGACCTATTGGCCAGGAGAGAGTGAGTAGACCTACCTACTCACCTAGGGATCGAACTTTGGGCGGGACTCAAATGTTGATTTTTCTTATTTATAGTGTTTGTTTTTCTTCTTTGCAAGCTAAAACTCAAGAGGATTTACCAAAAAAATAAAATAAAAGAGGGAAGTACAACTAAGGTCTAAAGTATTGGTAATATCATATGAGTACCTCTTGCCTAATTTTCAATTTTCTTCTCCATTTCACTTGATGTGGACCCGTTTGGATAACCAAAAAATAAAGTTAAATGGAGTAATCTGATCTCAAACGGTCAAAATTTCTACTCAAATCAGTGATTGGATATAACCTAACCGACAAAGGAAGTAAATATGTCGGCCCACGTGTCTTTGCTCTGGATTTCACTCCACACTTTTAAAACACTCTAGATTAGCGGAATAAAATCTTGTTTGGTATTCCATTCCTTCTTCACCTTCCTCCAACGGCTCATAGCAAATAAGAAACATCTCTCTTCGTCTTTCATTCGAGTACTTAATCTTATACTCTTCCTCTTCCTTTTTTTTTTCGCCTTTTCTTCTTCTATGATTTACTTCTGATATAATGGGTGTGATTGTGATAAATATTGCATGTGATGTTGGTGGCAAGATATGCAAAACTTTTTATATGATGTTGGTGAAGTATGTAGGATTTTTTCATGTGATGGTGATGATAAAAACATCAAACCATATGAAAACCACCAATATGCTTGGCAAAATGCCCTAAAGGGATGGGCATAATGGTTTCGAGTACAATCCTTTATCTGGCCTTGTCATTTTACTTTACACGAAGCATCCAAACATACAACCAAATAACACATCTACCTTCACTTCACTCTACTTCACTTTCATTTCACCCATGATGTCATGTTTGTTTCTAAAAGTTGAATTTTAATAAATTATAAGCCAAAGCTCCATGAATGATCATAAAAAGATCCATCTTTAATTAAAAATGAGTTAATTGGACATTGAAACAATGAATACACATCTATCACATCTGAAAGGAAACATTATTTGATGTCATTCTTAAAAAATTAACCTCTAATCTTCATTTTTACCTGCTAATGATATGAATAGTATAAATTTATATTTTATATGTATTTTAATGCAAACAAACAAGCTTTAATTATAATACAAAATCCTACTTAAGTCAAACCCTTAAGTCTCCACCACTCCAACTAATGTCATTCGCCTTCACTCTTTTTGAAATTTGAAACTCAAGCCCTTATAGCTTATTATAAAGATTCCTATGAACCTTTGAATAAATGAAAAGCAAAGGGCTCGATGGTCACTTTAAGTTCATATTTGAAGATCATATAAGATGTAATGACCATCCTGCTGTGGGAGAAGGAAGAGAGAAAAGATGAACACACACCGAAAATACTAACCAGTATTATTGTGTTATATATAAATTGAATTACAACCACCCATATAAATAAGAAAACCTTAAGCTAATTTGCCATGCAAGAATCCTAAATAGGAAATGAAATCCTAATCATATAAGCAACCCTGTTAAAATAGAGTCCTAACCTACATAGTGTCACTGGTCCAATCCCTCCAATGCGTGTGTTAAGTTAGCGATGACTTCAGCACATCTGACCCGTTTGGTAATTTTACTAGTAAAGTCAAGTCAAGTGAAGTCAAGTTAAACATCCAATCAAAAGCACTTTTTACCATAACTCCCTCCATCTTTTCCAACAAAAAGTCAAAAAGCAACTATATTTTCTCACTAAAAGACAAAAAAAACTCCATTTCCCCAAACAAAAAGTCAAATATATTCCATCCCAAACAACTAAAAATAAAATACCATCATAACTCACTTATATTTTATTCATTCTTTTTATTTCACTTCACTCCACTTGATTTTAAAAGTAAAATACCAAACGGTTAAAAAACCATGACTCCTCAATAAATTATGACTTTAGGTGTACAAATGGGCAGTTCTCACACGGAGGTCCAAGGTTCGACCTTCTCCACTCATGTGTGTTTCTCTCTACTATGAGTTCATTCTCCGTGTTTTGCAAGTTCTCTCCTCCTAGGGTTGCAAATGGAATGCTTTCAGGTTGGAACCATACTAGACCTCAACTCGGATCCATTTCTAAATAATGGTTCCGGTTTTGACTCAAAACCTATTTTGTTGGCTCTAGACCCGGATCCGGTTCTGGAATTGGGTCACCTAAAGGACTGGAATCTAGTTAAAAGATGGGTTCAATTTCTATTAATTTTTTTTTAAATAAACATATCATTTAACTCATAACAGTGCATTATTAAAATAATCATATAATTCAATTTATAAACGTGCATTAAGTCTACTACCTCTAGTATTACATATAAAAATTAAAAAAATAATAATAATTTTGATGTAGAGTCTGCAATATATCAAAGGCTCGTGTGTTGGTTTCTAGATCCACAAGTCGAAACCTATATGGACCTAGAACCAAACATGTTTATCAATCGGATCCTAAATTGGATTCCAGACCCAAACCTGCTTATGAATTGGAACCTAAAATAAAACTTTTGGATAATCGGATACCCATTTGCAATCCTATATCCTCCCATAAAACTTTCCATCCTATCTTGATAGGTATTATCCCACGGTGATTGTGAGTGTACCTATCAAGGTTCGCCATGTCACGCCGTGGGTCAAAACCCTCGCAGGATCCCGGGGAAAAAAAAGTGTACAAATGGGCCGTGCTCCAGTAGTGATCCAAATGGAAAACCCGAATGTCGAGCTACCAACATGTAGGCCACAATTGGATAAAAGATCTAACAATTGGTGAGATCAATCTTAAGGCCAATCTATTGATGGGCCAGACCACTTCCATAATCAAGCATTATACGGCACGTGTTTTATAAAGACATGGCCCACCAATTTGACGGCTGTGATCTATTTTCAATTTCACCAAATTCTCGCATGCAGAGAAGATATTCTCATAATCCACTCTCTTGTCTCTCTCAAGTCTCAACCTTTCCATAGATCTGGGAATAACCGAAATCTCTCTCTCGCGCAAGGTATGATTTCGATTCAAACTCCTATGAAAGTTTACAGTTTACAGATCTTAGTCTTCTACTCATCTATTCTTATTCTTGCATTGTAAATCGATTGAGCTACTACGGCATTTGCAGAACGTAGAACTGAAACTCGATCTTTAAAACTCTCAAAAGAGTTTGAAATCGCTCAGTTTTAATAGACTTGATAAAAGCTTAGGGTTTTAAGCTTTTGATCTATTGTTTGAAATCTCCTCGTTTCCCTGAACCTGTGTGTCATTTGGTAAACTGAGTCCTCTCTTTCGCTGTGATTCAATTGGGACTTGCGATTTATAACAAAAACAGTAGAGAAATCATCACATGGTCAGTTGGTCACCTTCCATTGTCCAATTTGCTCATATACACTGGTCCAGACTCCAGATTTCACTCTAACTGGAGCAATATGCACCAGTTGATTGATCATGTGTGAAATACTAAGTTATGTTTTTGACAAATGATCAATTAGTTTGTGTGGCATTCTTTTTGGAGTAAGATATGGGCCAGTTCCCATGTAAAGGGGGGCTTGTATGATATAAGCAAGTTCGATTAAACAAAGTTGGGCCCCCACACAGATTATTATCAGATAGAAATCTGCCCTGACCTCAGCACAATACTGGGGGCCTCGTAAGATCACTTCTTAAAAAAAAGATTGTCAGGTTTCTTTTGATTGCTTCATTAATCTCTTTCTACTTGGGTATCTATTTTGTCCTTTGAGGAAACAGGGTTCTGTTGAGATTGTTGAATCAAAGATTGAATTTTGCTTCTTAGTATTGGGAGTTTAATGATTGTGCTAAACTCAGAAGTTTGATTTCTATCCAAGAACATATAGTCGTTAGATGAATCTAGGATCTGTTCTTTTTGGCCTGGTTAAAGACAAAATATTTATAGATTGGTCTTTAGCCTGGATGAAATTGTATTATGTTTTATTGTAATTTTGAATTGACAGTTGATAATGATCTTTATTATTTAGATTACTCCTTGGAAGAGCTAGTCTTTGTGCCCTCTTTATTCTTGGATCGGAGTAACTTGATTTTATTCACCTATTAATGATATTCTTTAAATATCTGGTTTTCTAACAGGGCAGCTCCAGAGATGACACGCCCACAGATTGCAATAGTTGGTGGGGCTATCTTTGTCCGCACACAGTACATTCCTAGGCTAAAGAAGATAGCTGATATTGTTGCTCTTAAGACAATTTGGAGTCGCAGTGAGGCATGTGGTGTAGAATTCTGTTTATTTAGGTTTGATTAAGTTTTGAAGCAACTAATGCACTTATTCAATTGTTGCATTTGTTTTGAAAATTTTGAATAGCAATGATTGTCCTTAGAGAGGGAGTAATAAGTTGTTTCTTCTAATCATGTGCTACACATAATCAAATGATACCTTGCAAATTGGGTCTCCATGACTGAAGAAATGTGAGGTGTTGAAAATGCTTATCTGTTGTAAAAAATGGAACTAGCTTTCTCTTGCTAAAAAAGAAAACTAAATTGTAAACCTGGGAAGTATTTATTTTAGTGGTAATTGATGTGTCTTGAGCGATCAATTGATCATCCTTTTGGGTGAGAGAGTGCAACGTCGTTGACCATTCTTGTTTTTTTCCTATGGTTGCAACTTGCAAGTGTGCTTTAAGTTGGGCTAGGTGATTAAGCCTATGAGGCCCATACTTGTCAATATTATTTCGGACCCCATTTCGGTCTGTCCTAGAAAATGAAAATTTTTATCCAATTTGGAATTTCGGCGAAACTTTTTGGAATTACATTTCGAGAAAAATGTAAAAAATAATATATTTATATATATGTAGAAAGATAAAAAATAAAAAAATAAAACAAGAAATATGGATTTAATCCATTCTAGTAAAAGTTGTTGGAATTACATTTTGGGAAAATATAAGAAATACAAAAAATATATATGTATACAAATTTAAGAAATAAAAAAAATAATTAATTCTGTAAAATTTCATTTAGGCCGAAATGGACCAAAATTTAAAATGAAAATTTTAATGCGAAATTTCGTTTCAGCCGCCTGATCGAAACGAAAATTTTCGACCATTTCGGCCGAAATGGTACGCAATTAATTACTATTCTGTGAGCCGAGTCTAGTTGGTGCGATCACTAAACATGCCGGGCCTGTGCCAATGTCACCAAATTGCCCATCTTTGTGTGGCCTGACTTGTCTAACATAAGTGGGCCTTAGTAGATTATTGAAGGGATGGGCTTAGACATCATGAGACTCAGTCCCGTGATCCAAATCTGAGCCTATTTGGCTACATAACTAAATGGGTTAGAATTTATACTCGGACATCAAAAGCTCCTTTCAGGGGTGAGAGTGCATGTGCTTGACCCCTTTGAAGCCAAAAAAAGAAGAAAATTTTACCTTAAAAGTGACCTTAGAGGGCCACTGAATATAAAATGGGCCAATAGTAAATCTGGCATGGAAGGGGGACCACTTCCGTTTTTTTTTATTAATGGTGGAAATAAGTGACGACGTCGTCGCTACATTGAACCCCAATTTGCAGTGCGCGAAACCCCACTTCCCCACTTTCCCCTTCTTCCTCCTATCCTTGTCTCCATTTCCCCTGGCGATTTCAGTTCCTCCTTCTGCAAAAGATAAAGCAGGTAGTCCCAAAGGTCGTTTTCCATGTTTGGATTGTAGCATCAAGATTCCAGCATCTTTATTAGGAAAACCCACCAAAACCCCACTTCCCCATTTTCCCCTTCATCCTCCCATCACTTTCGCACTTTCCCCTGGGGGTTTTCTTTCCTCCTTCCTCAAAAGGTAGAGCAAGTGGTCCCAAAGGTCGTTTTCCGACCTATTGGATTGTAGCATCAAGCTTCTATTATCTTTTTCAGGCTATGGTATTTTTCTTGTCTCTTTTCTTTTTCTGTATTACACAATGATGATTTACTTGGGTTTCTTCATCTTCTTTCCATTTACTTCACATCCTAAAATGGTTAATATTCATGCACTGTACATGATTTTTGCATTGAATCGACCCACGACTCAGTCCTTCCATTTTCCCCATTCTCGACTAGGTAGTCAATCCTAGTGGACATGCAGAGACTTCATGTTTGGACTACTTCATTGCTACTGAAATAGGGAGACATCAACCATAATGCCCATCATTTTGACTTTGATTATAGTGTGATGATATTGTACAAGATAACAATTGGGTTTTACTAAAAAAGAATTTGGGCGTGCAAAGAGGAAAATAAATTAACAGTTACCATAATCATGTAGACTAATTTTTTCGATCCTAATATAAAAATAAATTAAGAGTTACCCAAAATTAGTGTGATGATATTGTACAAGATAACAATTGGGTTTTACCAAAAAAAAAAAAGTTTGGGAGTGCAAAGAGAAAAATAAATTAAGAGTTACTAAAATCATATAGACTAATTTTTTCGCTGATCCTAATAGATTATGAGCAATTTTTCCATCTAGTTCATCCATTCATACTGACATGCATATATATTGGATCCCACTGGGATGAAGCAGGAAACTTATATCAACTCTAGGTTCATTTAGGTTTGATTGTCCTGGCTGTAGTTCTTTTTTTGTTGCGTCCCATATTTATTGTTGTGATATAACATGACGTCCGACAGCATATCCGATCTATAATCAGCATATACTCAGAATCCACCATGAGCCCTTGGAATGTATAATTTATGAAAAAATGCTAACTAGACAAGAGCCTTTTTATATAATGTAGAGCTTGAGTATAGTCTACTTTCCCATATAGGCTGGTCCTAAAAACAATGGATCCAAGCCTAAATGAACCTAGACGCTATAATAGTAGACTCAATTTGACTTGATAAATTTTCTAAATTTATAAGTTAATCAAAATTATACAGTAGTGGCAGAATCCGGATCCAGCTAGAGCCCTATTCTCATCGACAATTCATCACTTCTTTTTTTTTTTTGTTGGATCATCACAATTCTGATACACACACTAAAATATAGAGACTTGTAGTGGTGGAAAAAAACCTAGACTTTGGACCATTCGCAATAACAAGTTGGATTTGGCCCATTGACAACATAGACTTCCTAATGACAATAGGATGAAATTAAGCTACACATGTGGCTCTTGCTTAAAAATGGACCCATTATACCATTATAATTGTTATTGTTCTTCTAATTTACCATGTTTCCATTGTAATGGCTTCATCATTAATCATTTTAGTAATACAAGGGTTGTAAATAAATTATTTAGATAAGAGTATTTGAACTAACTTCAATACCTATTCATTTCCATTAAATTAAAGCCACAAAAAAATGTATAGAGGAAGCGGTGGGAAATGTTGCATTCTGATTTTCCAACCATTAAATTTAAATAAATATTGCTATGATTCTAATTCATACATACAGGCCTAGATAAACATTGCTATGATTTATTTTCCAAGTGAATATAAGGAGTCTGTACCCATCAAAATAAGTGGTCTCACATTTGGAATTCTCCAAATCATCAAGACAAATTGCCCCCAAATGTTTGCAACCCAACATGACTTAAATTTCAAAGACTGCTATAAGAGAAAGAATAACTTGAGGACTAAAAGTCTATGTGATCTTACCCTATGCAGTTAACTAGTTTTAATTTCCTTATTAGTTAGCTTTACTTCTTGCTCTAGTTATGTTTACATCTCCCTCTCTCTATTTATTTTTTGCAGATGGCGGGAACTGAGGGAATAGGAAATAGGCTTCTATATGATCAGGCCAATCATATTTCAGAAGCCATAAACCATGGACATATATATTCTTAGCCACCCTTTCATCTATATATATATATATAGTTTACCTTTTCTTAACTGTAATCACTTGAAAATGTCTCGCAGGAATTCGGTACATTTAGATGCATACCAATGAACCCGGACAAAGCTGTTTGGGTATTAAATGATATCCAAAAGGAGTACGTAAGGCAAGCGAGGTTGCATCATTTTGTAGAAATGGAACATATTAGGATAGATCATGCTCTCATTACAGCCTTGGTAGAGAGATGGCGTCCTGAAACAAACACCTTCCACTTCCCATCCGGTGAGGCCACTATTACTCTTGAAGACGTGGCCTACATATACGGGCTACCTATCGATGGCCCAATTGTTACCGGGAGAACTTTTTCGAGTTCAATGGTTAGTGAAGTATGTCTTGAATTACTTGGCAAGGCCCCTATTCAGGGTATCGAGGTAAACGGGATAAATATTAAATTCACATGGTTGGAGGACAATTTCGCAGCGGTGCCATCAAAGAAGAAGAGTACGAAGAAGAAAAAGAAACTTTCTAAGGCCGATGAGATCTATAACACTAGGGCATGCCTTTTCTTCTTAGTTTCCAGTCAAATTATGTCTAACACATCGGGTGGAAGGGGTCCGGCATATCTTCTCGAGTTGTTCAGGGAATTTAAGCCATATGCATGGGCCCCTGCCTGTCTTGCCAATCTTTACTAGATATTAGCAAAGGCAGTTAAATTTGTTAACGACAAGGCTGAAGATAGACATCAGGAGGGAGATGAATGCAAATCTTCGAACAAAAATGATGATTCTAGGAAGTTCAGAACCTTGACTGGTCCTCTTCAACTTCTCCAGGTGAAAACATTTTTATTTGAACATATTTACAGTTTTTCTACAACTGTTACATTTGTATTTACTTATTAATGACTGTTTTTCGCAGCTATGGCCGTACACGAGAATGCAAATTGGACGTTGTCCACCACCAACGGATACATGGAAAAGTGATATTCAGTTTCCATTGATGAAAACATGGATAGTTAGGTTGAATTCATTCAAAGCTGTAACCACACTGAATAAGACCCGGCAACAGTTGAACAAATTACCACAGGACGGTGTAAGTTCAATATAATCGGATGGTATACAGTTGGGAGTTGATGCTTTTATCATTACATTGAATCTAATCTTGTTTTATTTCTTTTTGTGTAGCTCAAATGGCAACCGTATAGCAAGTTCGGAAAGAAATTCCGTCATAATGTTTATAAAGCTGACCGTGACCTATTTTCATCTTCAACGGTTTTGGCTTTTTATTGGGTAGTGGAGCGACATAATACGGGTCGTGTTATGAAACAATTTGGATTTATTCAGGAAGTTCCCCCACCATTCAGCATGCCCTATCCAAGAGTGTAGCGAGTAGAAAAGATAGTGTATGACTACAGTGCATGTGGCAGGGTACCTAATTGTGTGTTGTGGGACAGTAGATCCCAGTGCGCTCTGAAGGGAAAAAAAACATCTTCAAAGACACATACTGACGAGTATATGCATTGGTATCGGGCCAACACGATCATGTATATCGGTCGAGGGCAGGAGTATGAGGAGATTGATAAAACAAAAAGCAAACGTGATGAACATGAGGATTGTTGTGAGTAGAAGCACGTAAGATACCGGTGGCTCTTTCTTACGATTTAATTTTTCATTTCCACATGCCTTGTGGCTGATTTTCTTGTTATGTTCGCAAGTTCATCAACTCTTGCTTCAAATGGAAGGGTCAGTTGACCGTGCTGTTTGGAAGAAAACCTCAATTGAGCATTTCCGGGATTCTTGGATTAGGAAGATATTCAGATTTAGATCCGGGTTGAATACAAAATTTGTCAAATTTAAGGATGACCACTTATACAGCTCAGCATCAGAAGATATAAGCAAAAATTTCATCCATTTATTTTTACTGTTACTTACAGGAATGTCATTCTAAGCAATGTGTGAAAGCTTTTATCAAAAAGTTAATGTAATTGAAATTAAACAATGACAGGATAAAAAGGCGTCCACTAACGGAAAGAGGGTTAAAAAGCCTGCATCCAAAAGAAGCCCAGGGAAAAAGAATAGAAAGAAGTAAAAGAGTGTAAAGTACAATATTGATGTTCCAGGATCACCTATGTCACACACCCCTACTGAACATGCCCCTGAAGTGGCCAAGGGGGATTTTAGTATGGAACCAGATTCAGTAGAAAGACATACTTCTACACCGGTCGACTTTTCCAATGAGCCACCAGTGGTTGATATCTTTTCCACTCCTCGGGGGGCATCAACCTCGCAAGCAATAATAGTTTCACCGATCAAGGCGTCCATTGATTCACTAGTTTGGAGGTTAAAACGATTGCCCCGAAAGAGGAAGATTCCAGAAAAGTTTGACGACTACTTACACTCAATGGGTGGATCGGAGTATTCACTCTCCAAAAGTGACAGGTTTCTACTGAATTGGTTCAAACGATATTTCAATGAGAGGTATAATGTAATTACATTACCATCATAATGGTTTCATTCCATAGATGGCCTTATGTATATTGTATTTTGCAATAAGGAAGAGCTCGACATTGTATGCACATTGGTATCTAGTGAAGTCCTGAATTGTGCTCTAGAGGAGGGAATTTGGTTCGACACCAATATTCTATATTATTGGTTTGATGTGTTGACGGAGAAGTGTCAAACGACCTTTTTGGCAGACCCAAGCATTTCTGTAAGAATATAGATTCTGATTTGCAATTATCACTTCGTCGCCATTTGGAGGTTAAAAAGTCACTTTTAATTTTTTGCAGAGCTGGTGGCAGTCTGGATTGCCAACCGCTGAAGAAGCAGCCTTCGGTCCCGGAGGTTCTCAAGTGTGTGAGGCTAGAGAATGTAAAACATTGGTTTACGTTCTTCACTCTGTCAATCATTTAACATTACTTGTTGGGTATGTGGACGAGAGGAAATGGGAATTCTATAATAGTTTAAGCAGTGATCGTCATGTTTTAACTACCTGTAAACGATTTGTGAGTATACCAAAATGGTACCAAATTTTAAAAGAGCTTTTTAAGGTATTATCGTACCCGAATTAGTCAGATTTCTTTTACTGATCTTGCAGGTTGAGTGGCTGACGATGAAGTTCAGCCAATATGGGTGGGCAGACCCATACATATGGACGATCAACGTAAAAACGAACATCCCACTGCAGGAAAACGGCTACGACTGCGGTGTCTTTGCCAATGCGTTCGCTAAGCACTGTATATTTCGTCGTCCGATTAACTTAATGCAGGCTGACATGATGTATTATCGGCAACTAGTCATCATTGAGATCTTCAAGCACAGCTGGAAGTTGAATGCATATCGATTGAATATTGATGAGATTCCACTTGATTCAATTGAGCCTGAGAAATGATGAAAACTTGATCTTTTGTTGTGATCCTTTGTTGTAAATAAATTTAACATGGTCCATGTTTTTGGGTGCCTAGTGTTGATTGGAATTGCAAATCGGCCGGGAGTTGTAGCGCTTTAAAAAGTTAAAATGAATGTAAAGGGAACTTTTGTTTGCTTTTGTATGATCAAAGATAGTTGTTTGGCTGTATTGAATGTTGCCCTCGTATGTATTTTTTAATGCAGCTTTTAATATGGACTTGAATGTCGTATGGGAGTTGTAGTGCATTCGCACATCCAACCATTACAGAAGTAAGAGGTTTAACGTCATTGCTTAAAACTGACGACGTCGTTGCTTCACAGAACCTAGTGGAATAGGGTCTAGTGTTAAGAACTGACGACGTCGTCACTTCACAGAATGGTTTCTAAAAAACTCAATTGTATTAACTGACGACGTCATTGCTTCACAGAATCTAGCGCATTGGACTTGTTTCTTAACATTGACGACGTCGTTGCTTCACAGAACCTAGTGGAATAGAGTCGTGTTTTAATAACTGGCGACGTCGTTGCTTCCCAGAATAGTTTATAAAAATTTGAATTGTAATAACTGACGACGTCGTCGCTTCACAGAAACTAGTGCAAAGTATTTGTTTCTTAATACTGACGACGTCGTCCATTAACAGAATCATTTCTAAAAAAATCAATTCTAATAACTGACGATGTCGTTGGTTCACAGAATCTAGAGTAACGGACTTGTTTGTTAATACTGACGACGTCGTTGCTTCACAGAAGATATTGGAGTGAAGTATGTGTTAATAACTGACGACGTTGTTGCTTCACAGAAGCTATTGTAATTAACTTATGTATTAAAACTGACGACAACGTTGCTTCACAGGAGCAATTGAATTGGAGTGTGTTTTAATAAATGACGACGTCGTTGCATCCATTGAGCTAGTGGTGGTCAAACTTTTAGAGTCTGACAACGTTGTTGCATCACATAAGCATTTATGAAAGGCTCATGTCCACAGTTAACAAGGGATGTGTTAAATTTCAAGGAATCATTAGTTAATAAAAAGTTAAGCGTAACATTTAAACAACGCTAGCGCTTATTAGATTCTTTGCACACAAAAGTAGAACACATCGAACCAAAAATGGTGACATAGTTGATAAAACTTGATAACAAATTTGTTGAAACTGTTATATATAAAGTTGTATTACAAAAGTACGATCCACATGAAGGGATATGTACAAGGTATACTAGAAAGCTACCCCACAAAAGTATGATCCACATCAAGGGATATGTACAAGGTATGCTATCAAGCCACCCCACAAAAAGTATTTCTACCCCACAAAAGTATGATCCACATCAAGGGATATGTACAAGGTATGCTAGAAAGTCACCCACAAAAAGTATTTCTACCCCACAAAAGTATGATATGTACAAGATATGCTAGTTGGATCTATGCAACATGATCTGATGGTAGATTGTGACAACTCTTTCGGTTATGTCCCCTATTTTTGCAATTAGAGCAAGTAACAACCCTGCATTGTCGATTTCTGTCTTCAACACGAATCTGGGATTTCTTTGGATGCCCTGGTTGTTTGGTAGCACGTGGATGCAAGATGATTTCATTTGATGTATGTTCCCATTGTCTGCTATCACGAGTGGCATGAATGACCTCACTGTACGAAGCACGATAAGTAGTTGTTAGGTAACAATCCTCAATATAGTCATACGGATTTAGGTGCCTAACTTTCATCGCTGCTAGTGCATGGCAGCATGGAATCCCTATTATTTCCCATCTACGGCAACTACACTTCTTCTATTCAAGATCCACAATATCTATGAATTGTGCTGATTGAACCTGAAACTCAACGAGCCCGGCAACACGTACATGCACGCGGCGTGAGTCTTCAGCCTCTTGGCTCATTAGTTTTTCTGAATAGGGCGTTAATCGCGATGTAATATTTAGTGACTCGAGATGTCTTCTCTGGAAGAACTCCATCAACTTCACACGGATTTCTTCGACTTGCTTTGTAATAGGAAGCACCCTAATGTCCCTTAAAAGCGCGTTCGTACACTCGGCAGCGTTGCTGGTTATCATGTCATAGCGCCGACCTTTAACAAACGCATTTGACCAACGTTGTTTTCCAATGGCATTGATATAAGTATGCGCCCCTTGGTCTACGACATGATGTCATTCATATAGGCCTCATACTCACATGGTCTAAAAGCCTTGGCAGCCTGCCAGAATTTCAATACAATGGCACGATCACAGAAGGCTGTTTTAATGTTTTCTGCAATGTGATGACAACAGTAGCAGTGCATCGCGCTTGGAATGATGTTGGCCAATGCTGGGACAAGGCCCTTTTGTCGATCAGACACAATAGTCAAATTTGTTGGACTTCCCAAAGCAATAGATAGATTGGCAAGAAACCACTCCCAACTGTCACGACGTTCAGCCTCGGCCAAAGCGAAAGCTATAGGAAATAGCTTATGATTACCATCATAGGTGACGGCCACTAGAAGCACACCCGGATACTTGCCTTGAAGATGCGACCCATCAACAGCGATCATTGGCCTCATCGACGAACAAAATGATCAGATGCAAGGATCGAAAGCCCAGAAGAATCTTCTAAACCTGTCTTCAACAGTCGTGTCGATATTAGTCACCGTACCTGGATTGGTCATGTGTAATTCTTTACAATATAGAGGTAAAATTTTAAAAGATACTTCATATGATCCTCGAACTACACGCAAGGCCATCTCTTTTGCAATGTGTGCTTTTCTGTAAGTGATACGGGTGTCAAACTCCTTTTGGTATTCATTCATAATTTCTTTTGGCTTCAAGTGGTTATTGCATCGGACTCTGTCCTCAATGAACTCTTCAATAAGTTTCGAGGATGCTTGGGGATGTGTCATTCCCATCATTGGTTTTGAGCAACAATGTCTTGGGTTATAAGTCTGCACCTTAAACTCTGGGCCTGAATCAACGATGGAAGCATGTATAAGCCAGGGACAACAATCATCTTTGCAACGTGCCGTGACTTTTTTCGTCTTGGTCGACACATGTCGTAGAGTAAAATTGTTATAAATTGCAAATTTCGCAAGAGATCTTCTGAAGCTTTCACGATCAGGAAATTGATGCCCTATCCACATTTCTCGTACTGAGTCCGTACGAGTATCGGCTATAACATCTTGAGGGGCCATTGTGTCTACAAAATTGATATCTCCCATAGCCACTGAATGAAGCACAGCCTGAATGGTTTCAGATCCTTGTTCATTACCAATATAATTGACATCTTCCATAGCAAGTGAATGATTCACAGCATGAATGGTTTCAGCTCCTTGTTCATTACAAACAAAATTGACATCCTCCATAGCAAGTGAATGACTCACAACATGAATGGTTTCAGCTCCTGGTTCATTACCCCCAGAATTAAAATCTTCCATAGTAAATGAATGATTCATAACATGAATGACTTCAGCTCCTTGTTCATTACCAACAAAATTTACATCTTCCAAATCAAATGAATGATTCACAGCATGATTGGTTTCTGTGCCTTGTTTATTACCAGCCATCATCGAAGAGGGAGTTCCACGAACCATTGATATATCAAAAGTAGCACATATAACATCATGTGCATCAACAGCCTCACGATCTATACCATCCATATCAAAAATAGCTCTTGTAGAACGATCTGTTGCATGAGGATCCAATGAGGTAGAGAAATGCATATCAACGTTTTCATGAATATCCACGGTGGGAAATACTAGGCCAGACGTGGGATTTTTAATCTCGCAAATCCCTTTGCACATTTTCTTCTTGGCACTTGGACCGCCAACCTTCACTCGTTCTCTACAAGGCATGGACAAGAATTAAAGTTAGGCACGACAAGTGCAACTATATAAATATTAAAAAAAATAGAACATAGATACGTACCTAGAGCCTTCGCGTTTCTTGTTTATAACGTGTAGTTTCCTGTTGACATACACATGTAGCCCATCTTGCTCACTTCCAGAAGCCATCAACATTCCCAGCATATCATTTTCATCTTCCAAACTAATCAACGAAAAAACGAGTCCATTGTAATGAAGGTATTTCATGCTTACATCCTCGATATTTGCATCCCAATTAGACAATGCAATGGCTTCATTCAGCAACATGTCATATGTTAAGGTCTTAGGTAGAGACCTCATCTTCTGTCTTCCACCATTGTAGACCGGGCGTATAATGTCAAAGACAAACTCTCCATCATAGTGAAACATGATGGAAATCCCAGACTTGGTCATTCTGCCGACGCAAATAAAGCATATATTAATTTGGTGGTATTAGCAAATGTAGTCCAAGGGTCACCTTTCACATAATGCTAATAGAAAGATGATTGTATGTGTAACGCCCCAATTCCGGATACCGAGAAAATCGTCAAAGTACCGAAATTGGCGCGCTACTTCCCGGAAAATCCGAGAACTTCCAAGATCGTAGGTCCGCAGTGAGGTCCAATTTAAAACTTTTTGAACAATAATGTAACAACAGTTATTATTGCGGAAGCGTATTATAAGCGGAAGCCATACAGAGATAGCGGAAGCATAAGGTATCATAGTATATATGTCAAATGTAGAAGGGCTGAAGTCCAGCCTAAATGTATAGTGATAACAAATCAAAGTTTAATTACATATTTTTCATTACTACCCAACTCACAACAAATGTCTCTCAAAACCCAGAAAAAGGAACACTCAAACCCCTACAGCTGGTGTCGGCTCTCCACCTTCCGGCTCGACCTCATGGTCGGCCGGCCCCCATCCGTAGTCGCCTACTACGGGCACCTCAACGAGTGCGAACGCATCGCCCTCGAACTCGGGGTCAAGACCTAAGCACCAAGAGTGGGTCAGATCTAAAGATCTGGCAAGTCACAATATGCAGATAATATAGAATGTATGCATCAAATGAGTAGAGGCATGTATAAAGTTAAGAGAGTAACAAAGGTACATATGCTATGCAGTCGTGCAAGATAACCATGTAGAATCATAATAAGCATAACAGTAATAAACCTACACAATATGGCACATCCACATAAGCTGGTCACCGCGGGATATTATGCCGCGGCCCTCCCATACTGAACACAGTCGCGGTAGGGATCCTAAGCTAATGCTAGGGATTACTAACCCTGCAAAACATCATCAACATCATCCACAACGACCGGAACCGGCATCACACCGTCCGTCCCAACAGTGCTCATCATGATAGCCACACAACAAATCTCAATAGCTCCTACCAGTGATGATCAGTCCAACTGGCTGAGCTTAAATCAGCTGAGTGAATGTCTATGCCGACTCAGAAACAATAAAGGTCTGTGTCTGTCTAGGCTTTACCTTGCGTGAACAAGGTCCTAACAAAAGTCCCTAAGAGGTCCAAGTACTCAATACAAACTGTGGATCATAGTCCAAGTCCAATTCCATCATTGGATCCATACCAAGGCCCACCAAATACATGGCCTGATCTATAACAGTCCATATGAGATACAAGTCCATATTCAATGACATATGATCCATTTACAACCTTAATGGGTCACAAGCCCATACAATCTAACCTCTCCATTCTAGGGTATTTCACATCCAACTTAGGCCATAAAAAGGGCCCGCCTAGCCACAGACACGGGTCAATGATCCACCCAATCAGATTACCGGGTCACCTCTAAGTATTCCTAGGTTTAGGTCCTCTATTTCCCATTTAATTAACAGGTATGAGCAATAATAAGGACAATAGAGTGATAATCGTAGTATGAGGGAGATGAATCTCCAAGTACACGAATCATAGGGAGATAGCAACAGTCCAACCTAGGTAAATGGTCCACTTTCGGATACAGGTCCATCTCAGGTAATTCGATCTTTAAGTGAAACCACAGATGCTAAGGAATATTGTGTTTGGTGCTTAGAAGTTATATGCATCATTTTGGTAACGTATTAAGGGTCGAATCATCTTAGATTACATAACCTGGACTTTAATTAGTGGACCCCACGAGTCAAGGTTGAGCCGTACCATTGACTCGTGGCTGGCACAGTGATGGAAGTCTATTTGAATGGTCAATGGGCCCTACATATGATTGCAACAATAGAAATTAGAATTCGGGGATCGTCACTGTACAGTGTGCTCAGCCGACCTCCTGGCCTGGGCGGTCAGCTCGGCACACTATGATCAGAGAAGGAAAAACACCCTACAGGCAAAGCCTGTTTGTCCAGAACTTCCTGTGAGTTCGGCTAACTCCCTGGCCTGGGTAGTTGGCCGTGCACACTAAGAATTCTGGCTGAAGGGAATGTCCCATCCCAGGTTTCTAGTCTCCTTTGTTGAAATCCGGCCTTTTCGGAAATCCATCTCGGAGTTCGGCTAAGCAATGGAGCTCAATTGAATACTCAGTTCGGCCACCCAACTCAGCTCGGCAAAGGCCTAGATCAGTTCGGCCACCCAACTGAGTTCAGAAAAATGCATTGAGTCCGGCTAGGCATTGAGGTTGGTCAAGCTCTTAGCTTGGTTAAGCACTGAGTTCGGCTAAGCTCGAAGTCCGGTCTGGCACGGAACCCGGTCTGGCGCTGAGCTCAGTCACTGAGTTCGGCCATAACACTGAGTTCGGCCGTAACACTGAACCCGGCTTTGAGCACTGAGCTCGGCCTAGACACTTAGCTCGGCTAAACGCGAACCTCATCCTAATTATGCTCGGCAGAACTCTGAGTTCGGCTAGCGTTGAATCCAGCCACCGCTGAGTTCGGCTAGTACTGAGCTCGGCAATTGCTGAGCTGCGATAACGCTGAGCTCGGCAACCGCTGGGCTCTGCAAGTACTGAGTTCGGCAGTTGCTGAGCTGCACTAATGCTGAGCTCGGCAACCGCTGGGCTCTGCAAATGCTGAGCTCGGCCATCGCTGGACTCTGCCCATCTCTCCTATCAGTGTTGTGTTCTGTTACAGAACCCAGTTCTGCGATAGGACACAACTCCTCTTCATTAAGCACAGGAATGGTGGTCCACCTCTGATCAGAATCCAGATCAAGTAGCACCCTATGGTCACACAGGCCCCCTCACATAGACGTAGGGTCCTGATCTACCAAGGATGGTCCTACTTCGATTCCGATCTCAATACTGCGAGATGGGTTCTTATCATTCCATCTCCGAAAACTCATTCCCGTGACCCAATTCTTCTGGGATTCTCCATAGACCATTACAGAAGCAAAATAAATCATTCCTACATCATCCACCCATCATCAACCGGCCATTGATCATCCAAATGAGGTAATCCCATCCATCAATGGCCAAAGGAACCAAACAAACATGCTCAAGGATCGATCTAAACATATATATTACAAATTGGAATTCTACTGCAAATCAAAGGAAGGAAACATGCAATCTAGACTACCAGCACAGTGCACTTGCCTTGATCGATTGAAGGTAGAAGGAAAAGAAAGAAAACCACAGGGAAACCAAAAAGGCAGGGTCTCGGCAGTTGCTCCTATGGTGCAGGTCGATCTCGGCTGGTCTTCTGTCGAGGATTTCTGGGGCGAGGGGAGAAGAAGAGAGAGATCGGAGGAGAGATGATGGTTCGTTGGAGGGAATTGGGGAAGAAGAAGAAGAAGAGAGAAGAGATTGAAACTTGAGAGAAAGGGAAAAGGAGATGAACAGTAGTTGTTAGGGCAGGGGGAGGGTTTTGTTTATATAGGTTGGGTTTTTGGGTTAGGGACAAAATTGCCCTTGGGGTTAGAATAGGATTAGGGTTAGGGTAGAGGGTATTTGGGTCTTTAGGTGATCTTCTAGAAGATTCTTGGTGTAAACCCCCCTATAGTAAATACAAAACTCTAGCTAGGGCCTCTAACAAACTAACTAACTCTAAGAATAACAAAAGACCCCCTATTGACTCTACTAATTACACCACTAGACTAACCCTAGGAAATTACATAACTACCCTCACTAAGTCCCATAATTAATATAATTAAAATACTTAGGCTAATATATAGTATTCAAATTCACATTGAGGGCCCACCAGGGGTGGGGTCTCACAGTATGGGTCAAACTATCCATTTCTATTTCTATTTACAAGGAAAAAAATCACAAGAGAAGTTAACTCCCCTAACACTATTTTCCCTAGGGTTACTGACAGAGGAGGAGTGAAAATGAAATCATTTGATGGGTGTTTGCTCCCACCTTTATACAAGACATATTCACCAAGATTTCTGCACGTATTTGAGTACCCATCTTCATATTACTTAAAAGGGTTTAACCCTAACGTGCAAATACGTGGATTCACAATCTTCATATGCTCTCAACTAGTGGTTGTGACAATAAACAACCTTAGAACAGCCAGAGTTGTTACCTTTCTCAAAAGCCCTAATGAACTTTTCTCAAAAAACTGTATATCAAAATCCCTAATGAACTTTTTTGAAAAAGGTAAACATGAAACACAGAATCTATGGTAGCTAATGCATGAAAGAACACAGAAATAGTGATATGCCTACCTCTTAATGAAGTTGAACAACCTTCATTAGGAAGCCCACACGTTGGGGAAGATGCCTGCATCATCTCTATTCAGTCGCAGATAAAAAAGCTCCCACGAAAATGAAGCTGTAATGGGATATATATATATAGAACATTAGCGACGACGTTAATACTAACCCACTATTATAAGTGACGACGTCGTCGCTTGTAGAAAATAAGTAAAAAATATATATTTTCTGGCGGGAATACCTATTCCGTTACATATATTCTATGGGTACCTCTTCCGGTGAGTGACCAACTAGGGTCCTTTTTTAGGTAAAATTCTCAAAAAAGAAAGAAAGAAAAAAGAGAGGTTGAGCTTGGCCAACCATGACGCATTTGCATCCCCTGTTTTTCTCATCTCTCTCTCTTTCGCATTTTTCAATCTCTGAATTATTCTAGAAGCTCGGCATTCCTTTTTCAAGAAAAAGGGAAAAAAAAGGGAAAGCGGTAGTCTTATAAATGATGGTTTTCATGATCTTCCATTTCTATTGTGCAACCTTTATTCAATTATTTCATTTGTGTCATCATTATCATCATTTCTTGTCAACCAAGTGGCTTTCCTTGATTTCTCTTCTATTGAAGCCCCCTATGGATTTCCTCCTCCATAAACATTCTTTCCTGCATAGTTTATTGTAACTCTTGGATTCATCTTAAGATGCACACCTCAGTCACATTTATCTTGTTTATTTATTTTTTGAATGGTAACTACATTTTATTAAAGCTAACAAGCATAAGAGACATATACTGAAAAGCAAGAAAAGGAAACCATTAAAAAACAGAAGAAGATATAGGTAAGTCCCGAAAACAAAAAACAGTGGCAACTAAGAAGTAAACTGCAAAGATCTCGATGACCATGTCGGGCCTTCCAACCCTCTCTTTCGCTAGGCTGTTGGCAACCTCATTAGCTGATCTCTTGATGTTCACAAAGGATATGTTAAGCTTAATTGCCAGATCCATCTCCTCCTCTAAAATGTTCACCAGATGTCAAGAGGCAATGAAGAACCATGCCCAACCAATAGAGCAAAAGGAATCTCCCTCAACAATGATGTTAGAAAGACCCAATCGGGCGGCTTGCCGGAGGCCAATCTCAACACAAGCAACTCTGCCTCGTTCACCGAATGGAAACCTGATGGCCTAGAGAATGAATGTATAAAAGCAACCACACTATCTCTTATAATATCTTCAATGCCAAATAGCACTCCCATCAAAATTTAGCTTAAACGAAGCTGGTCGAGCAGGAGGCCACGAGGGAAGAACACAACCTCTACAAGGAGCCAAGTAGCCAACCTCTTGCCAACTGCACGATGTAGTGTTGAAAGAGATTCCTTTAACTCGTGAAGGATGGACACCCAGGAAGCAGCCTTGAATTTGACATCTTGCAAGAAGGAAGCCTCCACAGAAGATGAACCTTCAAAAACCTCTTGATTCTTTCTTTCCAAAGGCCTAGATTGCAGCCAAGAAAGTGACTTTCTACATACACTTTCCTGTAATCGGAACCTTGAACAATTTCCAAGCCCGGTACAAGGACCCAAAAGAATTAGCAAACCTGGTATAGGGACCTTAAACATTTATATTATTATTGTCCCTTTGTTGCCCACATAAGCTGCTTGCCATGTTAAATAAATCTTATTTAGGGAGCTTCAAAATGCACCCCCATTTCTCTTTGCACACCCTCTTTCTCTCTACACCCACCACCACTAAACTTAAAGATTACAAAATCTATTATCTACAACCCCCATAGTACCTAAACTACCCTAACCTCAACTCCATCTTTTCTCTCTACACTCCCTTCCTCCCCCTTAATCTCTCCCCCCCACTCTCTTCTCACTCAAGGTATGCTCTCTCTCCCTCTCCATCTCTCTTTCATGTTTTGCTGTAGATTTTTAGATTTTTTTTTAGTTATTGGAGGCCTTCTATGGTGGTTTGGTTCGCCTCAAAATGGGTTGAAGGAGTCAGAGAGAGAGGCCCTCTCTCTCTCTTTCTCTCTCTCTCTCTCTCGTTTTGTGGCCCTGAGTGTCCAAACAATTTAAATCTGTTCGGCAACTCAGGGCTGAATAGATCGTGACGCAATTGCTTCAAAGTGATGGAAAATAAAAAACTTCCCTAAATGCACCTCCTCACTGCTAAAATGGTCTCAACCACGATTTGCTTGTCCATTGCTAAAAAATGATAAATGAGTGAGTATGGGAGATGAAGGCGATAGAGAGTGAAGGATGAATGAGATGAAGAGTGAGAAGAAGAGTGGGATGAATATTGATAGTATGAGTGAGTAGGATTGTATGAGAGGAAGGGGGAGAATGGATTTTGAGAATTGCAGGGAGACTTTAGAGTTTGAGGTTTGGTGGGTGTAGAAAGAAATTGGGGAGAGTTGAGGGTTTGTTAATTGTCCTTTTAGGTAATTTACCACAAGGGTATATTGGTAATAAAATAAAACTTAAAATGGTGGGCGCACAAGGAGGGGGGTGGTGGTGGTTTGGATGATACTATTCTTCAACCAATAAAGAAAAGTAAAGGATAATATCGTTACTGGGCATGACTGTTGTAAGTGCCTAAAAATTACGGGCTTGGAATCAGGGATTAAGACCCTTGTCTTGAGTAGTTTGGATGAAGATCAACGTGGCTCCGGTTAGACCTTAAAAGGAAAAGAGGAAGCAGGTCAGAGGACCTTGGCTGTGGGCAGCGCAAGGCTCTCCGATGTTTAAGTCAGTTCAGGGACTGAGTAAGGGAGATGGAGAGAAATTTGCAGAGTAAGTGTATATCTTTGGGGTTGCATACCTTAGAGTGGAGATGGAGTGTCTATTTATAGGAGAGGGAGATGACTTACGTGGACGAGCCTCATGATGGGCTTTAAAACTCGAGTGGCTTTTGTCCACGCAGCCCACACTTCATTAAATGCTAGCCTCACCTACCCATTCCTCATTAAAAGCCAATCTTATCGGGCCAAGCGGTGGTTGACTTTCGGGCCAAGTCCCATCGGGGCCTGGCCTGGAGCCATGCTTTGGGCCGGGGCGCACGTGTTCCGCATAACGCCGTTTTGTCAGGAATGATGGGCCGTAGGGCACGCCTTAGCGCCTGCCTTCGTCCTGTCAACAATCCCATCAGCGTCTGTCAAATCCGCCGTGCCGAGGTCGATACACAAGGACCCGTGCCATCTGACCTCGGGGCTTTCACCTCGGCAGGTGCCGTGACCCGTGAGCCAGGACCCGTCCTGGCCGAGCTGAGGCATGATTAACCTGATTGATGTCAAGGCTAGTCCTGATCTCGGCTTAGTGGAAACATCCTCACACAATTGCCCCCAGCTTTGGAGCTCTTAGAGTATCCCAACTCTTTGAGGTCGGAAGCTGAGAAGGACTCCCCAGAGGATTACTGTGATGCGGTGTGCTGTAATGCCGTGCTGCCATGCATCCCGGTCCAGAGGAATCCCAAAAGGCTCATGATTTTGTAATCTCATCGCGGCTTTGGTTGCGGATGCCCTGCTCTTATCCGCTGTCGCTTCGATGCCCGAGGCATTAAATGGCGCACGAAAGTTAGGCTGTCAATTCCACGTGCAATCTTTGGCTTGGTTGGCCCGTCTTTACATAACGGCGCGCGCAGTGAAAAGACGCCTCCTTTTGGCTATAAGTAGGGGAGGCGCCCATTTCCTTTCTTCTTCCTTCCTTACCTTCACTTTCCAGAGCCTTATTTTTCTTTCTCTGCTTTCGCCTCCTAGAACAGAGAGAGAGAGAGAGAGAGAGAGAGAGAGAGAGAGAGACTGCTGCAGAGATTTCCCGGAGGAAAACTTTCGCCGGAGAGAGGTGCTACCAGAGTTTTGCTTCCGCAGGCTCGATCACTATTCTACTTTTGGCCTTTTGTAAGTCTTCTTCCTTTCGTTCTTATTTCTTCCTTTCGTTCCTGTTTCTTCCTGCGCTTAGGGCTCTATCTAGGGTCTTTTCTGTTCTTCCAGCACTGTCTTTCTTTCTTCTAGTTTTTTCCTTCGAGAGATGGGCATTTACAGTCAGTGGATAGAGTCCGAGAGGGGGTTAGCCGACCTTAGGGTTAGGTATAGGATACCGGACGGACTCCAAGTCATGGCGGCCCCTCCCATTGTCTATGTTGTTGGTGACTTCTATGACGGCTGGATGCCGTTCCCCCTAGTGGCCGTCATTGAGGGCGGGGTTAGGTTTCCCATTCGCCCTCTACTTGGCAATGCCTCAGGGCATGGAACCTCTGCCCCTGTCAGCTGATGCCCAACAACTTCAAGATCGTAATGGGCATGGACGCGCTCAATACGATCCTGGGCTTGGGTCTCGGCATCCACGATATCGAGGACGTCTATGACATATGCAAATCCGGGAAGGATATGTATTACCTCCGTATCAAGCTGGGTCGGAGGCCGTTCGTCCAAGCCTTGGAGGATTCCAATAAATATGCCGGGGACGATCGTCTGATGGTTACGGGCAACTGGGAATTTGATGAAGGCGAGCCCATTGCGGAGAGATTTTTCAAGATTCCTCGTCACTTCAGCACTCCTCCAAGTAATTACAGTCCTAGCATGCTTCTTTATATTTTCTGCTTTTTTGTATTGTTAGGCTTATGTTGTTTGTTTGCTCTGCAGGTGTTCGTCAGAGGAGGGCGGCAGCTAGCCGAGATGGCTGGAAAAGGAACAACTCTTGGATCATGTCCTTAGAGAGCTACCGGTGCCACGAGGACAGGTCGACGTGGAAGCTTCTGCGGTACAAGCCCAGGTACCACGGTTATAAGAAATACACCGCTCACCACTAGCAAGCCGTGGCGGAGGTAGACGAGGAGAGCGGAGAGGACGACGAGCAAATCGCGGATGATTCTGAGGACCGCGCAGCATCTGACTCTGAGGCATCCACCTCGGGAGCCGATGCGGATAACACCGAGACGATCGGGAGGATCGTTTTATCGTTAGAGAGCGACCCCGATGAGGCGATGGAGAGGACCCGCCCCAAGCCGGTGTTCAAGAATCTCAAGGCCCTGCCCGTGGGCGGTAGAGGTCGGGGCTCTACATCTTCTTCGCGTGCACCCTCTTCGTCAAGCGCGCCTTCTTCTTCCACTGCAGCTCCTTCTGCTCGGACTCCTTTGCCGCTTGCCGTGACCGGGACCGGAACTCCCGTGTCACCTCTCCCCAAGCCACGCAGAGGGACGATCAGGCCAGGAAAAGGCCCAGGATCGAAGGCTCGGCTGCCGGCACGGCAACGCGGGCTCCCCCTACACCCTGGAGGCCGAGCTTTATGCTCCAGCCGGGGAGACCGATGATGGTAGAGGACCGTCTCTCCGGGGGGCCACTGGTGATCGCCTGCCTGGGAAGTGCCTGCGCATTGCCACGGGATATGGAGAAGCACGACGAGATGGATGACATCTCTCTCCTGGCGTCGCAGATAAAGGCGAGCTTGAGCATAAGTACAATCTTTTCTAACCTTTTTCCTTTCAACACTAGCTTTTTTGCTCACTGGTGGCTTGATTTTCTTACAGATTGTGCAGATGGCCCAGGTCTCGGTACAGCGAGTCCAGAAGTGCCATGCCGAGCTCAAGAGGGTCCAGACGAACTGTGAGCAGCACAGGAAAGCCCTGGAGGAGGGTCAAGTGAGGGTGAGGGAATACGAGGAGACGCACCAAACCCTTTTTGCAGAGCTTGACAAGGCGAAGTCGGCCTTTGAGCTGGTCAAGAGGAGGGAGGCCGAGTTGGACAGGAGGATCGCCGACCTAGAGAGGCAAAAATCCGAGCTCGAGTTCAAAAGTCAAGCCGAGGTTAATGCTGCCTTTCAGGACGGTGTCGACGTGGTGGGTGAAGAGTATGCGGCGCAGGTCGACGACATACGAGTCTCGTCTTGGGAGATGGGGTGGAAGCGGCCTTGGAGAAGGCGGGGGTCCCAAGCGATCATCCGGCATACGTGAGCCCGAATGAATATCCGCGCTTAGATACTGAGTCGATCCCCGTGGTCGAATCTGAGAGGGATCCCGTTGTTGGGCCGGAGGTGGAACTCCCCCCATCTATATCTGAAGCGCCTACTGCCGCCGCGACCCTGGCCACGGCGTCTACATCTGAGTCTCCCACTGCTGCCGTGACTCCGACCGCGGATGACGCCGCTCCTGCCGCGTAAAGCCCCTCTGCCGTTGCTTTCCTTTTTCTTCTGTTGATGTAGTAATTTTTTTTTGCTTAGGCGCATCGCGCCCTTTATGTAAAGAACTTTATCAGTCTTAATGAAAACTTCTTTTGCCCATTTTGTGTTCTCCTTTCTTGCACTTTCCTTGATTTGAATGTGCTAAGTGTTTCGCCTCGGCTTCATGGCCGAGCTTCCCATACCTTGGAAACCCGCAATCGATTAGCCGCGCTCAGTAGCTGTAGCCCTTAGAATGCGATGTAGGGCCCCTATTCTGCTGTAGGGGTGATCCAAGGCACTGAGTGTTTTCCGCAATGTAATGGAGCATGAATGATGTTACCTAAAAATAAAAAGTAATATTCTTTTGCATTTTTGGGATATTCTCCCTTTCTGCGTGCGTTCTTGTTTTCAATACTTTGCACAAGTATATGAGCTCGGTAGGTGCCGAGCTGCCCCAGACTAGCTCGGGATTGTATTGTTAGGATAGTTGCCCAGCGAATAGATGTGCAAGTAGGGTGATCCATCTGGTTCTTCACCGAGGGCCGAGATGCACTTACCGCATGAATGGAGATCCCTCTGGCTCTTCACCAGGGGTCGTGGTGGCTATCTGGCACGAGGGCCGAGATGCACTTACCGCATGAATGGAGATCCCTCTGGCTCTTCACCAGGGGCCGTGGTGGCTATCTGGCACGAGGGCCGAGATGCAGTTACCGCACGAGATGGAGATCCCTCTGGCTCTTCACCAGGGGCCGTGCTGGCTATCTGGCATGAGGGCCGAGATGCACTTACCGCACGAGATGGAGATCCCTCTGGCTCTTCACCAGGGGCCGTGCTGGCTATCTGGCACGAGGGCTGAGATGCGCTTATCGCACGAGATGGAGACATTTCTGCCGAGCTGGAGAGGGCGAAGTCATTCCTTTGCCGATTTTATTTCCGAAGCAAGGATGACCCTGCGCACTGTTGCCGAGCTGGAGAATTGTGTTATTGCCGAGGTCCTTGACTTAGAAAAGTAAAAGAAATCTCTGAGAAGAAATCGTCTTCATTGATTTGCATAATCTGAGTACATATCAAAAGTAAAACTTTTTGAGGTGCGAGGCGTTCCATGGTCGTGGCAGTTGCTTTCCATCCATATCCTCGAGTTTGCATGCGGACCGGCCAGCAGTCGAGACTACTTTGAATGGGCCGCGCCAGTTCGACGCCAGCTTGCCTTGGTTTGGATCCTTGTCCGTTGGTAGCGCCTTCTTCAAGACCAGTTTGCCAATGGAGAACTTTCTTTCCCGGACTCTCTGGTTGTAATCTTTTGCAAGCCGTTGTTGATAGGTTGCTAAACGGATGGCCGCTGCTTCTCTGCGCTCTTGAGCCAGATCCAACCCCAAGGTCAGGTTCTTCTCGTCCTGGCTTTGGTCAAAAAGTTCGGATCTGAGCATTGGAAGGCTGATCTCAAGCGGGATCACGGTTTTCCATTCCATATGCCAAGGAGAATGGAGTTTCCGAAGTGGAGCGCCTCGGGGTAGTCCTTGTTGGGATTGGTGTATGCCCTAAAGCCCACTAGCTGCACTCTCATCTTCTGTTACTGGATATTTACTGGTTATTTAATGGAATGACTCTTTTCTCTTTAAACATGTATATATGTATGGTTTTGTAAGGCCCATTGTTTATAGTAAATGAATTAGGTGTGTAGTGTCTACACACAGATAGGTCTAATTCATGGACACTGGAGACAACATATTTGTTCATAACTGAGAGATGGAGTTGGGCACTTCATCTTGGTATAAATTATAGTGAGAGACTCTCCTGTATTCAGGGTGACTTACCTAAGTCATGGGAGGTCTTTTCCGGATTTATCTCATTAGTGCATATGCAATGCATTGAACAGGACCATGGTAGGTGTGATCTCTAAAATAGTACTATCACTGAGAGAGATCAAGTCACCTCATGCTACTGAGTGACCAGTGCTCTTAATATTGAGCATTTGTGGATGAACTGACGAAGTCAAGTTCTTGTGCTTTAATTCACTATGGGTGAGATTCTTTTCATGGGTCAACAGCTCTGTGTTTTGGGTACTTGGACTTGATCAGTTGGGACGTGTAGATGCAATAAAGAATCTATGCCATCTAATGATGGAATGATCGTCCCCTTAGAATTATCCGATTAATCATCAAAATCTAAGATCTTAGTATATGGATGTTCCATATGGATATTGAACTTATGCATCGCTACATGGACCAAGAGAATGATATCCGGATGATGATTAAGTTAAGGATATGAAGTTTTAAGGTTTAGATGTAATTGAGAAGGTTCATAATACATTGGATAACCTGACTTGATTATGGATGTTACATAGAGGGGCATTCAGGTCATTACACTTAGTAGGTCGAAGACAACTGTCATTTTATGATGAGCTTATTATATTATATATTTGTCCCTGGAGTTCAACCATAACTCTTTAGCGGAATGAGTTAAGGTTAAAATGGTCTTAATGTTGCTATGGGTTTAGCGTGGACATTTTGGTCATTTTGGGAGCCAAGGGCAAATATATCTTTTGGTCCCTTCCCTAGTCACTTTCCAAGATTGGCATGGTTTCCTAAAATGTTTAGATGACATATGGTTGAATTATTTTAGTGGAAAAATAATTTTGAGTTTAAATTCAAATAGGCCTTTGATGGCATGCATGAATTTAATTCTAGATAAATTATTTATGGGCCATGGTGTGCATTAGTATGTGGGACGTCCATAATGGGAATTCTATAAGGTAAGGTTTCCAATTTTGAGTAGGTCTCTCTACTTGGAAGGTTGGACTCCTCTTTGGATTAGTATTCCTATAAGAAAGTTTCCTTTTTAGATTAGAAACTTAAATTAGTAAGTGTTGTGCAACTAGGATTACTAATTGCCAAAGTTTGTGGGAAGTTCCTTAGTTTCCTTTTCTAATTGGAGTGTTTCTAAAAGGGAATAAATCTTTAAATTATACTTTCCTTTTAGGACATCTATGAGAATTAGAAGAGATAGTCTTTAAGGAAAGTAATTCCAAAGTTTCTATAAAAGGGACCATGCAACCCCTTGGACGTCCAACACAAAAGAAAGAGCATAGATCCCACACGTCCAGCCCTCTTGTGCTCTCTTCTTCATTGAGGAGAGTTCAAGGTCTGAGATTTTTCCATAGAAAAAGATTCTCAAATCCCATCTAGAAACCTATATTAAGATCCCACTATCTTAGCCAATCAGATTTGGAAGTGAGATAGAAAAGAAGATCAAAGGCAATACTACTGCAGAAAATTCCAGCAATTTGTTTGGTAATTGCAAGTCTGAGTTCAGCCCTTTGGATCTATTTTTTCAGAGATTTGAAGTCTACAAATCTTCAAGGTAATAGTCTTCTTGAATCTCCTTTAATTATACACTTGTTGGTCATGAATTCATGGAGTTCTTTTGCGATCACTATGGCTGATTTATGCTGCCCAAATCAGATTTTTAAAAATCTGTCATGTTACAAATCAGCCATGAACGTCTTCCCCTAGTGATGTTCAGATCTGAATCGCAGTTGCTTTCAGTGGTATCAGAGTCACTCCATGTGAAATCATGATCCCATGTTATGTATAATTAATCCTAGATTGATTATGGGCATGGTGGCACCCTACTAAAGTTATGTTGTGATGCATGTTGTGTGCAAGTTTCATTAACATTGTTGGAATTTATTTTCCAGATTTATTTAATGATGCACATAGTGTTTTTGCATGCACTAACCTCTTTGTTTGCAGCCATATATTGCATCTTTGATGGTTCGCATGATTGTTATGTGGATTTGGATGTTTTTTCAATAGTTGGAAAGTGTACGATTGCGCGTTTAGCAATCATAGGAAGTTGTAATTCTTTCTTTACTTTTATTCCAACTAGTCTTGATATAAGCTTTCTTAAAAAGCATAGGCATCTCTAATGTAATTTGGGATTTTGTTTTTATGGGTTTTGCTTGTATAAATTTAATTTATTGGAACAAGTAAGAAGAAGAAAGTTTCAAGCAAGATAGGTTGCAAGTAACCGGATTCCTTAGTGGTGGAGGAGACAAGACTTCTTGGTGCAAGATGAGATCTATTTTTGATGTCCTAGTTCGATAAGGATTAGAAGTCCGAAGAGCAGGGAGCCATCAAGGATTGCATACTTTTATTTGCTCTTATATATGGAATGCATCGATGAATGCTTTATACAATTGCTATAATTGTCACCTAGAAACATGGCCACCATTAGGTTCTAAAATTGGCATCTTTTTATATTAGATTGTTTTTAGTTTGGCAAATTATTTTAAACGGAACTTAGACCAGCACCTTCTATTTTGTCTAAGGTTTAAAATTGGGTAGGGTTTAGTTTATCTTGGTACCCTTGGTTTCCAAAAGAGGCTAAACTAAAATCTAATTAGATGCTACCTATGGGTTTCCATAACCCAAGTTAGGTCTTTGACTCTTTAAAGGGATTTGCTCAAATGTTTTAACACAAAGGTTATTTATTTTTAAGATGACTCAAGTCATTGAGTCATAAATTTAATTAACTAAGTTTGCTAGATTTAAAAGAGCCTTTGAGTAAACAATGTAAAGGTCAAAAAGTATAAACCCTAGTAATTAATAATCAAGTGGGAGAGGGGTTTTGGAAAGACCCCACGGCCTTCCATTTTCGGTTCATGTTATCTCATTAAGGTGTTAGTAGGAGCGGCCATCCCTTCGGTGGAGTTCTTTACTAAAGACCGCTTGGATGGGTTAATGGGTGAACTAATGTGAATATTCGTAATGAGGTGTTAGTAGGAGCGGCCATCCCTTCGGTGGAGTTCTTTATTAAAGATCACTTCTATAGAATGTCAATGAAGTGTTGGTGGGAGCGGCCATCCCTTCGGTGGAGCTCTTTACTAAAGTTCACTTCTAGAATGGATAAAAGTCACTTCCCTTCGGAAGACTTAAATCATAGACATTCTGGGAAATTTCATAAGAGATGGTAAAACACTTGACATAAGACGGTAATGACTTCTCCCTAGAAGTTAAGGGTTATTTGTCATATGAGGCCAAACCAATCAGTGATTGGACTGCCACTGGATATGTGTATCCAGATAGTGATAATCCAAATAAGCATATCTTAATTCAACGTGACTGTAGGCTTGGCCATCCCTTCGATGGAGGGTCTATGAGGAGGTTGAAACACTGATACATTATGATTGGGGTTAAATAATGTAAAAAGTATTGTGCTTTGTTTTTCCTTTTATAACAAGCACCATATGCATATTATATATATACTGCCTGTCTAATTATAAACCGTTTCATATCCAGAGAGAGATGGGTAAAGATTCTTTTAGTCCGTTGATGTGCATTCTTCGTGAGAACAAACTGACTGGCCCTAACTACGTAGATTGGAAGAGAAATCTTGACATAGTACTCACTGCTGAGGAGTACAAGTATGTCTTGTTGGAAACCTGTCCTGATATTGATGCTAATTCTACTAATGACCAGTTAGAGGCTGAGAGGAAATGGAAGAAAGCGAATAGCATGGCTAAATGCTATATGCTTGCTTCCATGTCCAACGTGTTGCAAACACAGCACGAGCATATGGACACAGCCTATGAAATCATAATGTCCTTGTCTGAGATGTTCGCAGACAAGAGCAGGCCAGCTAGGCAAGCTGTTATAAGGACTATCATGAATACTAGGATGGCTGAGGGAACACCTGTCAGAGAGCATATGCTTAAGCTGATGGATTGTTTCAATGTAGCTGAGATTCTTGGGGCTGAGATTGATGCAGAGAGTCAAACTGATATGATTCTCGAAACTCTGCCGGACTCTTTCAATCAGTTCAAGCTCAATTTCAATATGAGCAAGATGGACATGACTCTACCTGAGTTAATGAAAAAACTCCAGGCGGCGAAGCCCATCATGAAGCCCAAAGCCCAAGCTCACTTTTTCCAGTCTTCCTCTAAACTAAACCCGAAAGGGAAGAAGTTCAAGAAGAAGCAGAATAAGGGAAAAGAGAAGAAAAAGGACAATACTGGCAAAAAGAAGGACAAGGGTACAGATGGAAAGCCCAAAGGAAAATGCTTCAAGTGTGGCCTCAAAGGTCATTGGAAGAAAGATTGTCCCAAGTGTCTAGCCTCAGTTAAGAAAGGTACATCTTTTTCATACTACATTGAAACTTGTCTAGTGGTTGATTCTACTGACTCATGGATAGTAGACTCAGGAGCCACTAATCATATCTGCAATTCATTGCAGGGGTTTCAGATAATGCAGAGGATTGAGAAAGGAGAGTTTGCCTTTAGAGTTGGAACTGGAGCTAAAGTTTGGGCAGTTGCAGTAGGAGTCGTTACCTTACATTTTTCATGTGATAGGATATTAGTTTTAAATAATATTTTCTATGTTCCGGACATGAGGAAGAATTTAATTTCAGTTTCTAGACTCATTGAATTTAATTATTCAGTTTCTTTCCATTCTGGTGTTGATATCAGTAGAGATGGAAATATTATATGTTCCGGTAGAATACATGACAACTTATTTTATATATATCCTATTGCTCCCACACTGCATAATGTACAACAAGAAAACTCAACTTCCCATAAAAGGAAGGTATCTTCAATCAATGACACATATCTTTGGCACTTACGTTTGGGTCACATTAACCTAAAGCGGATTTAGAGGTTGGTAGAAGATGGGCCTTTGAGCTCATTAGATTTCGAACCTTTTCCTCAGTGTGATCTTGTCTCAAGGGAAAGATGACCAAAAGGTCATTCTCTGGAAAGGGACTAAGGTCAAAGGAGTTGTTAGAATTGATTCACACTGATGTGTGTGGTCCTATGAACAAACCGGCTCGAGGACGGTATGAGTATTATATCACCTTCACCGATGATTACTCTAGGTATGGATATGTGTACTTAATGTGACGCAAGTCTGAGGTGTTTGATAAATTCAAGCAATTCAAGGCTGAGGCGGAGTTATAACTAGGGAAACATATCAAAGCCCTTCGATTTGATCGAGGTGGCGAGTACCTCCTGGGTGAGTTCAAAGAGTACCTCACACAACATGGGATTGTATCTCAGTTGTCTGCACCGGGTACACCCTAGTAAAATGGTGTAGCAGAGAGAAGAAACCGTACCCTTCTTGATATGGTAAGGTCCATGATGAGTCATGCAACCCTACCTATATCTTTTTTAGGGACATGCCCTAGAAGCAGCATCATACATTTTAAATCTGCTACCTTCTAAATCAGTACCTAGGACACCGCAAGAAATATGGACAGGTCGAAAACCTAGTTTAAGACATATCCACATTTGGGGTTGTCCGGCCTATGTACTGAATGATAAAGCTACCAAGCTGGAACCCAGATCGGAAATGTGCTACTTCATTGGGTATCCCAAGGGAACGAGAGGTGGCATCTTTTATCATCCAAAGGAGCAAAAAGTGCTTATCAGCACTCACGCTAGCTACTTGGAGGATGATTGTATGATACACCAAGAGCTTAGTTGTAAAGAAACCCTTGAGGAGATTCTTCCGGGATCTCCTATAACATCTGTACCAGATCCTGAGACAGTAGATGAACAAGATATTCCTTTGAATACTCCGGAGCCTCATCGTAGTGGGAGAATTTCTAGACAGCCAGAAAGATATCTAGGAGTGTCTTTTAAGACAGACTCTGAAGATCTGGTTGATGATCCTACTAGTTATGATGAAGCAGTAACGGATATAGATGCTGACATGTGGCAACAAGCGATGAAATTTGAAATGGATTCTTTGTATTCCAATCAAGTCTGGGAACTTGTAGATGCACCTGAAGGGATTAAACCCATAGGGTACAAGTGGATCTACAAGAGAAAGAGAGGAGTGGATGAGAAGGTGGAAACCTTCAAAGCAAAACTGGTAGCGAAAGGATATACTCAGAAATAGGGTATCGATTATGAGGAAACCTTTTTACCAGTGGCTATGCTTAAGTCCATAAGGATTCTCTTGGCCATCGCATGTCATTATGACTACGAGATATGGCAGATGGATGTCAAGACAGCTTTTCTTAATGGAAGTCTTGACGAATGCATCTATATGATGCAACCAGAGGGTTTCATTGCTAGTGGCCAATATAACATGGTTTGTAAACTTAAGAAGTCCATTTATGGACTTAAGCAAGCATCTAGAGCATGGAACATCAAGTTTAATCAGGCAGTCAAATCCTTTGGCTTTGATCAAAACATTGATGAACCATGTGTATATAAGAAAGGAAGTGGAAAAGCAGTTGCATTTTTTGTTCTATATGTAGATGACATATTGCTCATTGGAAATGATGTAGGTATATTGTCATCCACAAAGGTTTGGTTATCCTCTCAATTTCAGATGAAGGATTAGGGTGAGGCCAGCTATATCTTAGGGATCAAGCTTTTGCGTGATCGCAAGAATAAGATGTTAGCCCTATCCCAATCTTTATACATTGAGAAGATACTGGTCAAGTTTAACACGCATGACTCCAAGAAGGGCCTCCTACCTTCTAAACATGGAGTACCACTTTCTCGAGATCAATGTCCAAAGACATCTGAAGAGATAGAGAGCGTGAGGAGAGTTCCATATGCATCCGCTGTTGGAATTCTCATGTATGCTATGTTATGTACTAGACCAGATATTTGCTTTGCCGTTGACATGGTTAGCAGATATCAGTCAAACCCTGGACCTATGCATTGGACAGCTGTTAAGCATATATTCAAGTATCTTCGGAGAATGAAAGATTATATGCTAACCTTTCGAGCAGATGATCTAACGCCTTTGGCGTATACAGACTCTGATTTCCAATCTGATAGTGATGCCAGAAAGTCTACTTCAGGATATGTCTTTACTCTGTCAAGAGGGGCTATATCATGGAGAAGTGTCAAGCAATCCTGCACTGCTGATTCTACCATGAAAGCAGAGTATGTGGCGGCATCGGAAGCTGCGAAGGAAGCAGTATGGCTCAGAAAATTCCTATTGGAATTAGGAGTTGTTCCTGCAGTGCAAAAACCGATTGTCATGTACTGCGATAACACTGGTGCTGTAGCACAGTGCAAAGAGCCCAGGAATCACAGAAAAGGCAAGCACATTCAGAGAAAGTACCACTTGATCCGGGAATTCATTCAGGATGGAGAAATAGTGGTGGAGTATATTGCTTCAGCGAATAACTTAGCTGACCCATTCACTAAGACTCTTACTGAGAAAGTCTTTACTTCTCATGTTGAGTCTATGGGTGTTAGGTTAGGAAGTAGTGATCTTTAGTGCAAGTGGGAGTTTGTTGGGATTGGTGTATGCCCTAAAGCCCACTAGCTGCACTCTCATCTTCTGTTACTGGATATTTACTGGTTATTTAATGGAATGACTCTTTTCTCTTTAAACATGTATATATGTATGGTTTTGTAAGGCCCATTATTTCTAGTAAATGAATTAGGTGTGTAGTGTCTACACACAGATAGGTCTAATTCATGGACACTGCAGACAATATATTTGTTCATAACTGAGAGATGGAGTTGGGCACTTCATCTTAGTATAAGTTATAGTGAGAGACTCTCCTGTATTCAGGGTGACTTACCTAAGTCATGGGAGGTCTTTCCCTGATTTATCTCATTAGTGTATATGCAATGCATTGAACAGGACCATGGTAGGTGTGATCTCTAAAATAGTACTATCACTGAGAGAGATCAAGTCACCTCATGCTACTGAGTGACCAGTGCTCTTAATCTTGAGCATTTGTGGATGAACTGACGAAGTCAAGTTCTTGTGCTTTAATTCACTATGGGTGAGATTCTTTTCATGGGTCAACAGCTTTGTATTTTGGGTACTTGGACTTGATCAGTTGGGACGTGCAGATGCAATAAAGAATCTATGCCATCTAATGATTGAATGATCGTCCCCTTAGAATTATCCGATTAATCATCAAAATCTAAGATCTTAGTATATGGATGTTCCATATGGATATTGAACTTGTGGGTCGCTCCCTGGACCAAGAGAATGATATCCGGATGATGATTAAGTTAAGGATATGAAGTTCTAAGGTTTAGATGTAATTGAGAAGGTTGATAGTACATTGGATAACCTGACTTGATTATGGATGTTACATAGAGGGGCATTCAGGTCATTACACTTAGTAGGTCGAAGACAACTGTCATTTTATGACGAGCTTATTATATTATATATTTATCCATGGAGTTCAACCACAACTCTTTAGTGGAATGAGTTAAGGTTAAAATGGTCTTAATGTTGCTATGGGTTTAGCATGGATATTTTGGTCATTTTAGGAGCCAAGGGCAAATATATCTTTTGGTCCCTTCCCTAGTCACTTTCCAAGATTGGCATGGTTTCCTAAAATATTTAGATGACATATGGTTGAATTATTTTAGTGGAAAAATAATTTTGAGTTTAAATTCAAATAGGCCTTTGATGGCATGCATGAATTTAATTCTAGATAAATTATTTATGGGCCATGGTGTGCATTAGTATGTGGGACGTCCATAATGGGAATTCTATAAGGTAAGGTTTCCAATTTTGAGTAGGTCTCTCTACTTGGAAGGTTGGACTCCTCTTTGGATTAGTATTCCTATAAGAAAGTTTTCTTTTTGGACTCATTCTATCGTCGCGAGCTTGGTAGTCTCCAGTGAGCTGGCTCGTCACCAACTGTGAGTCACTGAAGATCACCAGCTGTTGAACGCCGAGAATCTTGGCGCTGTTCAGCCCTGCTAGCAATGCTTCGTACTCTGCCTCATTGTTTGATGCTCTGAAGTCAAGTGTCAGGGCCTGCTCAATGACTAGCCCTTCTTGAGACTGGAGAACTATGCCGACGCCAGCCCTCCTAGAGGTAGAGGATCCGTCAACGAAGACCTTCCAAGCTGAATCACGAAACGTATTTCGAGATTGCTCATAATCAATCCCCGAGGCTAAGTCCTCATGCCCTTTGCCCCCCAGTTCGGCGTCGAGTGGGCTCGGCGCCGAATTCGGGGAAGTGAACTCCACGATAAAGTCGGCCAAAATCTGCGCTTTGATCGCCGTCCTTGGTTGGTACTGGATGTCGTACTGTCCCAGCTCCACTGCCCATCTTGAAACTCGTCCGGAGAAATCGGCTTTCCGGAAGATAGACTTGAGTTGGTGCTCAGTAACCACCACTATCGTGTGGGTTTTGGAAGTAGTGTGAGAGTTTGCGAGAGGCACTGACGAGGGCCAGTGCGAGCTTCTCCATCTACAAGTACCTGGTCTCGGCGTCGAGGAGGATCTTGCTTGTGTAGTAAATGGGCTTCTGTTGCCCGTCATCTTCTCTGACAAGGACCAAGCTCACAGCATGATCCGAGACTGCCAAGTACAAGTACAATGCTTCTCCTTTCTTCGGGGTTGACAGCAATGGAGGTGATGCATGCTAGGTAAGCCTTGAGCTCTTAGAGAGCCGAGTCGCTATCCGGGGTCCACTCGAACTTCAAGTTTTTCTTCAGCAGCTGAAAGAAGGGACGACACTTGTCGAAGGACCTGCTGATGAAACGGTTGAGCGCGGCAGCCATGCCAGTGAGCCTCTAGACCTGCTTCGTTGTCGACGGGCTCTGGATACTCCGGATTGCAGAGATCTGATCTTGGTTTGCCTCGATGCCCTGTCTCGTGACGAGGCTTCCTAAGAATTTGCCAGAGCCGACTCCGAAGGCGCACTTGGAGGCGTTCAGCTTCAATCTGAACTTCCGGAGAACGTCGAACACTTAGCCGAGGTCTGTCAGGTGCTCTTGAGACTGTCTGGACTTGACGACCATGTCGTCGACGTAGACTTCGACAGTTTTGCCGAGCTGGTCTCGGAACATCTTGGTGACCAACCTCTGGCAGGTCGCGCCTGCGTTCTTCAGTCCGAAAGGCATCACTTTGTAGCAATAGGTCCCCCTGGGAGTGATAAATACCATTTTCTCTTCGTCTGGCCCATACATGGGTATCTGGTGGTAGCCGCGGTAGGCGTCAAGGAAGCTCATCCTGTCATGGCTGGCGGTGGCATCAATCATTTGGTCGATCTTTGGGAGTGGAAAGCAGTCTTTCAGGCATGCCTTATTAAGGTTAGTGAAGTCGACACAGACTCTCCACTTCCCAGTCTTTTTCTTCACCACCACGGCGTTCGCCAGCCATTTCGGGTACTGGACCTCCCTGATGGCGCTTGCTTCTAGCAGTTTCCCCACTTCTTCGATCACGGCCGCAGATTGCTCTACTCCCGATCTTCGTGCCTTCTGGACCACTGGCTTGACTTGTGGGTCCACGTTCAGCTTGTGGCTCATGACTTCGAGGTCTACGCCAGACATTTCTTGTGGGGTCCAGGCAAAGACCTCTCTGTTTCGCAACAGGAAACTGAGCAGCTCGGACCTCTCCAGCTCGGTGAGCTGACTCCCAAGTAGGAAGTACCTCTCGGGATCACTGGGGTCGATCCTGACCTCGGTAAGATCTTCAATGCTCTTTTCTTCTGGATCGCGGCCAACTCTGTCTAGTTCGGCCATGTGTACTTGCTTTGGCTCCTCCTCGCCGGGTACGACGGCCATCATATACCGCTTGGCCATCTGTTGGTCGCCCTCGACCGTGACCACCTCGATCCTGCCGTCCCTTTCCAAAGGGAACTTGAGCTTCTGATGGTAGGAAGAGGGAACAGCTTCTAGCTGATGCAGCCAACTCCATAGCATTGTAGGGGGACAGCGCATCCACGACGAGGAAGTCAGTCATCACTGAGGCGCCTCCGACTTGGGCTTTGAGGGAGACTCTTCCCTTTGGATATACGGGCTTCGCGCTGAACCCTATCAGGGGTTATGCGCTTCCTAGAGATCTTCTTCGGTGAGCCCCATCTTGGTAAAGCAGTCGAAGTAAAGGATCTCGGATGAATTGCCGGGGTCGACGAGAATCCTCTGTACCTTGCAGCTCTTCAGCTTCAGGGTCATAATCAGTAGGTCGTTGCGGGGGAGCTGGACTCCCTCCAGGTCCTCGACTGAGAACCAGATCTTTGGCCTCTCCTTCCGTGCCTTCTTGGAGGCAGGTCCGAGCTCAGCTGCCATCACCTGTTTCCCATGGGAGGCCCTCCTGGCCTCGGCACGGGCCTGGTTACCCCCCTGCTTAGTGGGGGCCAGGTGAATGATACTTATGATCCTCTCCGACTCCTCGCTGTCATGATCCTCGTCCGCTCGGCGTCGTGGTCGCTCGTTGCCCCTGCTATCAATTCCCTTGGAGAACTCCTTCAGGTGCCTGTCCTTGACGAGCCTCTCGAGATAGTCTTTGAGAGTGTAGCAGTCCTCAGTATGATGTCCGTTCTACTTGTGGTAAGCGCAGAACTTACTTTGATCTCTCTTGGAGGGGTCGTTATGCATGGGCCGCGGCCACTTAAAGTACGGCTTCCCCTGGATCTTGTCTAGTATCTGGTGAATCGACTCTCTGAAGACTGTATAGACCTTTTCGTGCGAGGAGTAGGACGGTTTGTGTCTCTTGCCTCCTCTCGAGGTGTGAGTCGGGGCTGATGCTTGGCTGCCCGAATGCTAGTCTCGGCTTGTCTCTTCTCTGCGGAATGTCTTCTTCACGCTTCCGGAGGGCCGATCCTCCTGCCGAGACCGATCATCCTGCCGCGGTCGATCTTCCTGCCGAGGCCGATCTCCTGCCGAGACCGGTTCTCCTGCCGAGACCGGTTCTTGGTGACACCAAAACTCTCGTTGGCCCACTCCTCGTCTTCCTCTTGCTCGATGAACTTGTTTACCCTGGTCATCAAGGCTGTTACGGAGGGCACATGGTTTCGGACGAGCTATTTCCGGAGCCCACACCCTGGCAGGAGGGCCTGCTGGAAAGATCTGATCGCCACGTCATCGGAGGAGTTGTCTACTTAGCTCTGTACCGTCCAGAATCTTTTCGCGAACTGGGTGACGCTCTCATTCCACCTCATTCTGAGGGCCATGATGTCGCTATCAGTCTTTGGGATGACTCTGTGCGCCTGGAATTTTTCCAGGAAAGAGTCCCACAACTGGCGCCAGCTCGTGATTGACCCCTCTGGGAGTGCGCAGAACCACTTGAGGGGGAGATCTCCTAAGCTGGAAGAGAAGACCCTACAGTTGAGGTGTCCGACGTCACCCCAAACGGACAACTTTTGGGTGAAATGCCGGAGATGTGCTGCTGGGTCCGAGGTTTCGTCATAGAGGACGAACCTCGGGAAACTGAACTTCTTTAGGAGGGGATACTTGTTGACTTCTCTAGAGAAGGGGGACGAGTCGAGGCTGGCGAATTCGGGGATGTCTGGCTGGTTCTGAGCGAGCCCGGCCTCCTTCAGGGTGCTCTGGATTGCCTGTTTGACCAGGTGGTCAATCATCGCCTTCTGATCTCCCACTTCTGATCTCGGCATTGACCTCCTGACAATGTGGTTATGGCAGGAACTCCCAGCGTGACTCCGCTCGCGGCTTTTCTCGTTCAGATGTTCTCTCAAATCTCTGTCGGTGATGGGATCCTTTCTACCTATGAGGTCACCGCCCACGGGGACTGTCCCCTTCTCTTGGAGCTGCTGCCCGAGCTGGCGGATAAGGTCGTCCTTCTCCTGGAGGGCGAGGTTCTGAGCCCTGATTGCCGCTTGAGCGGGGTGGGCTCCATCGTCTTCGTAGTGCGTGCGGCATTCGGATCGGTGTGATCCCGCCGCTGCCGGGGCTTTACCCTTCGAAAGACACTCCTGCATGGGAGCGTCTAGCCGCGGTGGGCTTGCCATCTCTAATGGGGACGACGCAGACTCAGTGTGGTAACTTTCCACCTCTACGGCCTCCCCTCGCGCGTTACGCTCTTCTGAATGGGTTACATAAGGCAATGGTCCAGGGAGAACCAGTGGCCCTAGAGGGAGGGACTTCGGGTGTTCTCCGCCTCTCTTGTTTCTCAGAGCCGTGGCGACTGGAAGGATTTTGGAAAAGGTTTTGGGAAAGGTTTTTGGGTTTGGGTTATTACTTCCCCACAGACGGCGCCAATTGTAAGTGCCTAAAAGTTACAGGCTTGGAATCAGGGATTAAGACTCCTGTCTTGAGTAGTTTGGATGAAGAACAACGTGGCTCCAGTTAGACCTGAAAAGGAAAAGAGGAAGCAGGTCAGAGGACCCTGGCTGTGGGCAGCGTAAGGCTCTCCGATGCTTAAGTCAGTTCAGGGACTGGGTAAGGGAGATGGAGAGAAATTTGCAGAGTAAGTATATATGTTTGGGGTTGCATACCTTAGAGTGGAGATGGAGTATCTATTTATAGGAGAGGGAGATGACTTACGTGGACGAGCCTCATGATGGGCTTTGCCACTCGAGTGGCTTTTGTCCACTCAGCCCACACTTCATTAAATGCTAGCCTCACCTACCCATTCCTCATTAAATGCCAATCTTATCGAGCCAGGCTGTGGTTGACTTTTGGGCCAAGTCCCATCGGGCCTGGCCTGGAGCCATGCTTTGGGGGCGCACGTGTTCCGCATAACGTCGTTTTGTCAGGAATGATGGGCCGCAGGGTACGTCTTAGCGCGTGCCTTCGTCCTGTCAACAGTCCCATCAGCGTCTTGTCAAATCTGCCGTGTCGAGGTCGATACACAAGGACCCATGCCATATGACCTCGGGGCTTTCACCTCGGCGGGTGCCGTGACCCGTGAGCCGGGACCCGTCCTGGCCGAGCTGAGGCATGATTAACTTGATTGATGTCAAGGCTAGTCCTGATCTCGGCTTAGTGGAAACATCCTCACACAGCTGTACTTCAAACAAATTGGTTGTCAAATATTTTCTTCAAATGGTAGGAGCAAGATACTTGTCTTATACGATGTTAATTCAAGGAGCCAGAGATTCCTGCTGTTCCTTACCTACTTTTCCTCTTTATGCGGCATAAGTAAGCATGGGTAATTCAGTCCTTTGAAAGGTCATTGATGGTTACATGCTACCGTTAGTGTCAAAGTTTCTTCTAGGTAAATAAAATTTACTTGTAAACTATGCGTTAATAATTTTCTGTTTGCATCATGTGAAGCTGTTGCTGTCTTTCTCATTCATGTTTATATTGCAAAGTCCTCAAATTCTTTTTTGGTGTACCGCTGTATCAAGGGATCTGCAAAAGCTGCCGCTGTACTTGCATGTGATTTTTCCCCGGAAATAGAATGTAAGTGGGGCGATGCAGGTCTTGATGACATTATTCAAGATAATTCAATACTTGGAGTTGCAGTCGTGTTGGCAGGACAAACTCAGGTTTGAACTTCTTCACTTAGAAACATTTACTTTGTCATTGGTAATTGCCATGCTGCAAAATCTCATAAATATTTTCCTCTTCTTCATCTCTTAGGTATATCATACTTAACCTCTGTTTCCCTTTGTTTACACTCAAATGCTTAATGATGCACTCCAATTGTAACAAAACTATCCTTTTTCTTACCTTCTTGGTCATTGACAGATTTTCTTATTGTTTTATGTCAAATCTCATTCAGAACTTGAACATTGCATACAATTGATGAACCATGTGACTTAACGCCTCGATATTCCTCCTAAAATATAGCATGGGATGGAAGGCTGCCTGTCCTTCATGGAGATCGACTATTTTGCTAGGACAGAAGTGAGATTAACTTGAGGCCTGAAATACCCATTGAAATTGAGTAATGCAGATAGAATATTCAATTTGGTACTCTTGAGTAAACTATCTGCAGAAAAAATCAGATAAACAGTGAAGTATGAAGCTGAGGCGCAAAAACCAGGTCGCTTTCTTTAAGGTGTTGCGGGTCTGTTCCCAGGGGTGCAGACAGACTCGAAACCTCCAGGATACAACAGCTTTCAAGAACGTCTTGGTAACACTGCACAGTGAACAACCAAAACCAGAAAAGAAACAAGAGCTGATACTACATGACTGCCATTGTCAGAAAGAAAAGAAAACTTTTTTATAGAGAAGAGTCTCATAAAAAACTAGTTTTTGTTCTGTTTTTTATGTATATCTTATGAGCTGCTACAAGCTCGGTTTTTATAAGCTGCATAAGTGTAACGTTCCAACAGTCACATAGACCATTGACTGTAACGTTAGCAATCAAGGCAGCATTAAAAACTTTCCTTTAGTTAAGCAAAACGTTTTTTTTTTTTTTTTTTTTTTTTTTTTTTTTTTTTTTTTTATAGTCAAGAAAGCCCAAAGCCCCAAGGCCTAATTAAAGCCAACAAGCCACAAGCCCGAGCGCGAAACCCGGACCCGGCCTGGTTCGATTTGGTGCGCGTGTGTGTTGTAGGACCTTCATGGACCCCCAACAAGAAAACTCATTTAAAATAACCAACAATCCCCCACTTATTTTAGTAGCAGAAAAAAAAATATGGCAGTCACTATCAGTTCCAATATATCAAGCATAAATAAAGGTGTCAAAGACTTGAACCTTTACGTAGTGAAGACTACTCAGAGTATAAAATCCATAAGTGACAAAGTCTTGAACTTAGGTCTTGTGCATACAAAGAGTTATCAGCACGCCTAACATATTCATTGTTCTCTTTCCAAACTCGCACATTAAAGGCCCTGTGCTTTCATCCTGGATTCGTGAATGATCTAGAGAATCAGCCCTCATTCTCATAGAAAGCGGCCTATACTTTCACATTCACTAGGTGAGTTCTATCAAGAGTGCTCCTGTAGCTTAGGCACTCCATCCATAAGGACCATAGAACTTCATTAAGAGTTTTCCCATAAAACTACAACCTTTAATCGCTTCAGGATCACGTACATTTTACTTATCTAAATTCGGGACAGATGAGTAACAATGTATGTCTCAAACTCAAACGTTCTATGACTTGTTCTTCCCTTTGAACCTAGTTCTTGGGATCTCCAGTCCCTAGGTTGGGTTTCCATCATATCCGTTTATCTTTCAATGGGCTTCAGTCCCATACTTCTGGCGGTAGTCCACACCTTTTCTCTGGCCAGAGCTTTTGTAAATGGATCTGCAAGATTATCTCCGGATCTCACAAAATCAATAGTCACTGCACCCTGGATATGTAATCCCTTACAGTACTATGTTTACGACGTATCTGTCGTGATTTTCCATTATAATACTTACTGTGGACTCGCCCGATAGCAGCAGTGCTATCACAGTGTATCAAGGTAGCTGGTACCGGTCTATGCCAAACCGGTATGTGAGTGAGTAGGTCCCGTAACCAACCAGCCTCCTCACTAGCACTAGCCAAAGCAATCAGCTCAGACTCCATAGTAGATTGTGCTATAATGGTCTGTTTCTTGGACTTCCAAGATACAGCACCTCCACCAATGCAGAACACATAACCACTAGTAGCCTTTGAGTCTTCTGAAAGAGTATTCCAATCAGCATCAGTATACCCTTCAAGGACAGCAGGAAATCTCTGATAATGAATACCCAAATTGATTGTTCTTTTTAGGTATCTCATTAATCTGCCTATTGCTTGCCAATGTTCAGCACTAGGGTTACTAGTGTACCTGCACAAAACACCTACTGCATAGGCAATGTCAGGTCTTGTACAATCTGTGGCATATCTTAAACTACCAATAATACTTGCATATTCCTTCTGATTCACAGGTTCACCATTATTAATAAACAATTTAACACTTGAATCAAAGGGTGAGAAACCAGGCTTACAATCGAAGTATTTATACTTTTTCAATACTTTCTCAACATAGTGTGACTGATCTAGCCATATGCCATTAGACGATCTTGTAATCTTAATTCCTAGAATTACTTCAGCTTCTCCTAAGTCTTTCATTTCAAAGTTAGAAGACAACATGTTTTTGGTCTCTTTTACCACATGCAAATTAGACCCAAAAATAAGTAGATCATCAACATATAAGCATATTATAACACATATTCCATCAGAGTACTTAAAGTATATGCATTTGTCACTTTCGTTTATATTGAAACCATTAGCAATAATAAAGTTATCAAACTTTTCATGCCATTGTTTCGGTGCTTGTTTTAAACCATAAAGTGACTTTATTAACTTGCATACCTTTTTACCATTACCAGGTTCTACATAACCTGCCGGTTGTTCCATGTAAATCTCTTCTTCTAAATCCCCATTTAAAAAAGCTGTCTTAACATCCATTTGATGAACAACTAGATTATGAACAGTAGCAACAGATAATAATACTCTGATTGAAGTTATCCTAGTAACTGGTGAATATGTGTCAAAGAAGTCAAAGTTCTCTCTTTGTCGAAAACCTTTGACCACAAGTCTGGCCTTGAATTTTTCTACTGAACCATCGGTTTTAAACTTTCTTCTTAAAACCCATTTGCTTCCTATAGTCTTACAACCAGGAGGCAAATCAACTAACTCCCAAGTCTTGTTCTCCATGAGAGAATCCATCTCACTTTGAATGGCTTCTCTCCAAAACTCAGAGTCAGAAGAGGCTAAAGCTTCTTCTATGGAGGAGGGATCTCCTTCCAAAGAATACGTCACAAAGTCAGATCCTAGATCTTTAGTGACCCTAGGTCTTTTACTTCTTCTAGGTTCAGTTACGGTGTCTGTGCCCCTATCATGCAATCTAGATATATCAGTGGCAGAAACATCCTCGTTAGGGGTCTTAGAGGAAGATGCACCCCCACTAGCACCCCCACTATTTCTAGATAAATAGGAAAAACCTATCTTCTAAAAACTCAGCATCGGATGATTCAATAATAACATTACTCTTTATATCTAGAAATCTATAGGCCTTGCTATTCATAGCATAGCCTAAAAAGACACACTCATAGGCCTTACTCTCAAGCTTAGAGATTTTGGGGTCATGCTTTCTTACAAAAGCCAGACAACCCCATGTCCTGAAATAGCTCAAGTTTGGCTTTCTGTTTTTCCATAGCTCATAAGGTGTAGTCTGAGTTTTAGAACTAGCAACTCTATTCAAAACGTAGCATACGGTTAAAACAGCTTCACCCCATAAACTTGAGGATGCTCCAGAACTAAGCAACATAGCAACAGTTAATTCCTTAAGTGTTCTGTTCTTACGTTCAGCTACTCCATTCATTTCAGGTGAATAAGGAGCTGTCGTCTCGTGAATAATACCATGTGATTGTAGGAAAAGGTTAAAATCAGAGGAACCATACTCAGTACCTCTATCACTTCGAATTACTTTAATGTTCCTATCATGCTGATTTTGAACCTCGATGACATAAGTCTTAAAAGCACTTAAGGCATCACTTTTATTCTTTAACAAATAAACATAGGCAAATTCGAGAAGTCGTCAATAAAGGTGATAAAGTATCTTTTACCACCTCTAGTCAGAACACCTTCAAGTTCACAAATATCAGAATGTACTAATTCTAGCAGATTTGTACTTCTCTTAACTGATTTGTGAGGTTTCTTAGTGATTTTGGCTTTAGTGCATGATTCACAGTGTACAAAATCATTATTATCCAAGTTAGGAATTAGACCTAGTGTGCTCATGTTCTTAACATATTTACTATTAACATGACATAATCTACTATGCCAAATATTAACAGAATGAGCAATCATGTAAGCAGAAGTAGAAGCTTTATTCATGTCAGCAACATTCAACTTGAACATCCCATTACATGCATAACCCTTACCAACAAAAACTCCAGACTTAGTGATCACAAACTGATCACTCCCTATCACTTGCTGAAAACCAGCTTTGTTCAAAATAAAACCAGAGACTAAATTCTTCCTAATATCAGGTGTATGAAGAACATCCTTCAGAAGTAGTTTCTTCCCAGAAGTAAACACCAACTCCACATCACCAGAACCTACAACCTTGATAGTATGGTTGTCGCCTAATAGAACTTCCTGGTTCACAGTTGTGGTATAACTCTTGAACCAGTTTCTATCAAAGCATACATGCCTAGAAGCACCAGAATCGGCCCACCATCCCTCAGAGATATTGACAGAGTTGACTTCAGTTATCATAGCCACAAAAGTGTCCTCGATGACATTAGCCTCATTAACCTTTCGGTTCTTGCAGTTGCGAGCATAATGTCCCTTCTTTTTGCATGTATAACAGACAATCTCTGTCATGTCTACAGGTGGCCTCTGGGTCGCATTAACCTGTTTCTGGTTCCTATGTGGAACTCTCTTATTATTAGGTCTATTCTTCATTGCCTTTTTATTAGGTTTCAAATTAGAGTTAGTTTTATTAGCATGCTGATTAACGACATTAACTTTAGCCTTGGCAGATGACATAGCCACTTCCTCATTGTGGTCTTGTTTTCGTGATTCTTCTTCAATCCGGAGTCTCATAATGAGACTCTCCATCGAAAACTCCTTCGATTTATGCCTTAGTATATTCCTGAAATCCTTCCATGAGGGAGGAAGCTTATCAATGACGACTGCAACTTGGAATTGCTCGTCAATCCTCATTCCCTCAGAAAGTATTTCATGAACTATAATCTGTAAGTCGTGACATTGAGTCACAACCGACTTGTCATCCACCATCTGGAACTTAAGGTAACGACTTACAGCGTATTTTTTCGAGCCAGCCTCCTCAGTATCATATTTCTTCTGCAGGGCTTCCCAGACATCAGAAGCAGCTGGAAGATAGCAATACAGGTCATATAAGTCATCCGCAAGTGAATTCAGGATGTAATTTTTGCACTTGAAATCCGTAGCGTTCCATCTATCGACAGCAACAGTAAGAGCAGGCTCCAGTATATCTGCCTCAGTAGGATGTGGTTCTACCAGAACATTATCAACCTTCACCAAGGTCAGATAAAACGTCATCTTTGCCTTCCACCTTTTGAAGTGCTGACCAGCAAACTTGAAAGGACGATTGTTGTTGTTATCAGTTCTGGACTGACTTCTTTCTTCATCCTCCATTGTTTTGTAACACCACCTTAAAATTCTTGAGTAAACTATCTGCAGAAAAAATCAGATAAACAGTGAAGTATGAAGCTGAGGCGCAAAAACCAGGTCGCTTTCTTTAAGGTGTTGCGGGTCTGTTCCCAGGGGTGCAGACAGACTCGAAACCTCCAGGATACAACAGCTTTCAAGAACGTCTTGGTAACACTGCACAGTGAACAACCAAAACCAGAAAAGAAACAAGAGCTGATACTACATGACTGCCATTGTCAGAAAGAAAAGAAAACTTTTTTATAGAGAAGAGTCTCATAAAAAACTAGTTTTTGTTCTGTTTTTTATGTATATCTTATGAGCTGCTACAAGCTCGGTTTTTATAAGCTGCATAAGTGTAACGTTCCAACAGTCACATAGACCATTGACTGTAACGTTAGCAATCAAGGCAGCATTAAAAACTTTCCTTTAGTTAAGCAAAACGTTTTTTTTTTTTTTTTTTTTTTTTATAGTCAAGAAAGCCCAAAGCCCCAAGGCCTAATTAAAGCCAACAAGCCACAAGCCCGAGCCCGAAACCCGGACCCGGCCTGGTTCGATTTGGTGCGCGTGTGTGTTGTAGGACCTTCATGGACCCCCAACAAGAAAACTCATTTAAAATAACCAACAGGTACTAATCATATTTGCCATATAGGAGCAGAGAATGGCTGAAGGTTGCATAAATTCGGGTAGAGAACTATCATCAGTGTAGCTAATAAAATAGGAAATGATTTATTTTAATGAACCATGTCTAATACATGCAAATGATTACCAGCAATATCAGCTAATAGGATCTCAACATCCTCTTTTGAAGATGCCTGAGAGATCTTGTTAACTGATCTCTCCCTCTAACTTTTCCACAACACAATTTATATTATATTAGCTGCCCTGTTAATTTTACGTTATTTTTTAGTACAGTTTGGCTTTTTTCTCCTCCTATTTCCTGCATATATTCATCATACAAATAGAAGATATCCACTGTTTCCACTCTTGTGTCAACTTAACTATGCAGGTTGATATCTCGCTGAAGATGCTGAAAGCTGGGAAGCATGTCCTTCAAGGTAACAATAACAACATAGAAAAGACTCATTTCCTTTTCTTTTTCTCCACTTTTCATAGCAGTTCATTCCATAGACTTCAGCAGTAGATAGTTGTGGTTGGAATCTTCTGAACTCCCAAGAAAATGCTACAACATTCTGATGACACTTTTGGGAGCTTGGCTTTAAAATCACCGGGCACTAGGCAATGATTGTAGTTTTCAGTGCTGTTTGTCAACCAAGGAAAATTGCCTCTCAAATAACATTCTTATGATAATTCAATTTAAGGAGTTTTGCTGTCAACTCACTAGGTGATACTTGTAGTTCTGCTGTTAGGCAATCCTAGTTAAATGGCGCAGTCTAATGAAAGTCTTGGTGGCTAAGAACATTGAACGTTTAGATTTGGCATAGCATTTAATTAATGAGGTGCTGTATGAACAGTTTCCTTGAGTTCGAGTTTGTACGTGAGGCCCATGGTTTGCTGATTATGGGCACTGATTAGTGGGCCATCCTTGTGTAGACCAAGTTTCAAAAACTACCAGAATTTAGTGATTCAATGTATCTCATTTTTCATGTAAAGCATGGGCTGTTGCTGCATTTCTTTATTAAGCATCATATGCTTTCCTTCCATCAACAGAACTGGTGGGAATATCCCTACTGGTATATTTAGAACTTGGTCTGACAACTATGGGAGTCATCACATTAATGTGCCGGGTCAATAAGCAATGTACTTCATTCACAATCATATCTTGAGGAAACTATGAATATTAAAATTCTTCCTTAATTAATTAAATTTTCAAGATAATGATCATATCTTTGTAAAAGCTGTTCTGTTTCTACTTTTTTTTAAAAATCTTGATGCTGAATTTAAAAAAAATATTTCTACGATTACCAACTAATAAATCTGCCTTTTTACTAGTGTCTTCTTCTGTTTGCCTGATTGATTCTATGGATTTGAAGAGAAACCAGCTGCAAGCAGTAAGTGACCTTGATTTTATTCTGTTTGGTCTTTTTTGCATTTTGGGTTCTTTACTATTTATATTTTCACATGAGTAGTATGCTTTGTATGCTCCACTCTTGGGGCTTGCAAAGATTACCAACTTGTGTTTTCCAAGTTCCGATCAATGGGTCGACCATATTCGGCCAGTAATATAATTTTATTTTTTGACCATTCAAAAAAATATTTTTGATTATAAAAATAAAAATAGAAAGAATTCCATAAACCAATTTATTTCCTCATAGAAAAATCTAAAAAAATTCCATATAATCTAATGCATATTTAGGTTTACATAATTTGCAGGTAATTCTGAGAGTAAAGTTACAAAAAGCATTAAAGAACAAATGGAAAACAATATTTAAATAAAGCATTGTAAATTGCATAAATACAAAATCATATTTTATTGATAAAAGCATTTGTTAATTGCAAATTTCAAAAATATTTACTACATTCTTCTCGATGCTTGCACAAAATTGGAGAACAAATGCAAAAGAAAAGCATCATAAGAATTGCAATTTGTAAGCGCCTTAGAATAACATAAAGCACAAAAATTAATTTAATGATTGCTCTCTTCTAGGGGAAAAAAAAATAAAGAAAAAAGAAATGCATCTTCTTAAGTACATTAATTTGAAAAGGGAACAATTAAACAAACTAGAAAAAATGAAAATAAAAAAGTGCAGGATGTTCTGGTTTTCTATTGCTTGCAAAAGGTGGAGAGAGAGAGAGAGAGAGAGAGAGAGAGAGAGAGAGAGAGAGAGAGAGAGAGAGAGAGAGAGAGAGAGGTGCAGTGGGATGGTTTTAGAGAGGTAAGTTGGTGCAGGACAAGCCAGGCTCAGGTCAAACCCATGGCCTATGGATCAGTTGAGCCCATTGGGTCAGCTTATAGCCTGAATGGGATCAGTTGACTGTTGTGGAATTTTGATTTTATTAGGACTCTTAATTTGGTTATGGTAATTTGTTTTGATTTGTTAGTTTCCTTCAATATTTAGGAGTTCTTTGATAATTAGCAAGTAGAGTCCTAGTGGGAAAGGGGAGTCCAGCCCTTTCCTATAAATATGTAACCCTCTTTTGGGGAGAGACACTGTCGATCATTCTCAATAAAATTGCATGTAGTTTTCCTTTAGATTGTGGTTTTTCCTTTGGCTTTGGTCATTTTGTGTGTTCGATTTTATTGAAAAATTCAACCAAATCCCTCTTTGGATTTGGCCTACTTCGATCATGGAACTAGGGCTGGATCGTATGTAAAGGTAGGGTTTCATCGAGTCAGGTTCCTTATAGGTCGATTTTTTTTTTAACTTGCTTTAGTCTAACCGGAGTTTGACTTGGCTACTCATCCAACCAGGCCGAGCCTAATGATTTCTTAATTGACCTGGCAGCTTAACTAGGTTAGAAATATATGGACTTGCAGTGATGGATGGGCGCATCCTGCCCGCTCGGTTCTACCAAGGTCGGCGGACGTGGGAGTCCGTTTGGTTCCGATCCTTTCGTAACCGGAGGGGGGCAGAAGCGGGCATCAACATTTCTTTTGTGTGGGTGTGCCAGATTTTCTATTTTACTTGAAATTGCAAGTGGTGATCCGGAGATCAACCTTCGCAAGTAAAAAGGAAATCAACTTCTTTCAAGTTTTCCATTGCACATATATTTAAGAAAAAAAAAATTTTCTTGATTTGCCGTGAAAGGCGATTTTTTTGGCATTTATAGCCGATTTTGGCGTTTATAGCCGATTTACTAGGGCTGTCGGTGGTCGGTCTTGGTCGGTTTTCAGTCACCTCTGCACCCGGGCCAAATCTTCGGTTTTTTGGATATAGATAACCGAAAACCGACCACTATATTTAGTGCAAGTGGGAAAATCGAACATTCGGTTTGGTCGGTTTTCGATCGGTTTTCGGTTTTGGGCTGGGTCCTAATTTGAATGGGTCAAACCTCATTTTGTATTGGTCTAATTGGCCATTAGGCCTTTAATTTCAATAAATAAGTTAAGTGTCCAATCTAATTTAGTTACTTACACACAAATAAAACAGGCCCAGCAGCAATTAACAATAAGTACAGGCCCAGCAGCTAACTAGTATTACTTAAAAAATGCAGATGTTCAACAGTTCAAGTCACTAAGTTAGTGCAGTATCCAGTTGCTCAACAATTCGGTCGGTTTGGTTTTAACCGAACGGTTTTTTAGTTTATAAAAAAACCAACCGTCGTGTAATTTTTAGGTGAAACAAATAACCGATTGGTCGGTTTTCTTTAAAAAATATATATAGAACCTCCAAATGGTCGGTTCGGCCGGGCGGTTCGGTTATTTCGGTCAATTTTCACAGCCCTACGATTTACAATCCTTATCAATAATGAAAGACAAGAGTTGTGATTTTGTCTCTTTTGAAAAAATACAAACTACAATGAAAAGCAAGAAAAGGAGGATCTAACTTCTCAGGAGATTGTGGGGGACCCGTTCAAATTGACGGTCGCAAGCCATATGTGGACTTCGCCATCATCCATGCAGATGAGAACAGAGGATGCTATTGATTCGCTTGGCTTGGCTTTAACCTCAGGTTTTTAAAGGACAAAGACCAAAAGGAGGTCCTATGTCCAATAAAAAACCAAGTAGACGGGCTGAAAAGCCACGCCTAAGCCATTAGAGGCAGAAGGAGAAGGGAAGGACCTTGGAGGATACCCCCCAAGGGACTTTTGTCACCTTGTAGTGGTGGTCGGTGTAGAACTTCCGCAGACTTTTCTCTCTTAGATTTCTGATGCCTTTTTCTGTCTGAGTTTCCGAATTTTCTGTAATCTGTTGTGTGTTTTCTGTGCTGTCTCTGCTTTCTTCTTGGAGTGCTCTCCTATTTATAGGCTTTTTAGTAGCCATTTAGGAGGGTTTATGGGCTTTTATTGTCATTAAGCCGCATAATGGGAGGAGTTACAGGATTTAATTCATTTATTTTGTAACTTCTTTTTCTTGGCTTCTGATTGGCCGGAGGAGATTGAGGGCATTTAATCGCCTTTAATCACCATGATGGGAGGAGTTTCATGGGTTAAATGCCATGAATATCTTGACTTGTAACTCCCGGATGCTTGCTTCTGATTGGGCCATCCAAAGAAATGGATTAATGACTGTAATAAAGCTAGTCAATTAATCGCATTAAGTGGTCGCCGAGCAGTTGAAGAGTCGCGGGCCGTGCCGCATCTTTTTGGGATTCTTCTGACGATGATCATCGATGGATCTTCATGTAGATCGACATCGGATGACCATATAACTTCACGCGTTGGTTGCCAACAGCGGGTCGATGCCATCTGTCCTGTCGATTTCTCGATCGGTCGGGTAGAAAGCACACTTTTTTTTGGTTGATCGGTTGGCGATCAATGTTGATTTCGATACTCTTGATGATTGACCCGTGTTTTTGACGGATGTCAGAGGATTTGGTGTCTCAAAAGTATGAATATTGGAAAATACCAGAGGCCGGACGCTTCGAATCGCGAAAAAAGGCGGAAAACAGGGTTTCCGGGGCCCTCCCGGCGATCCCAGGCTCCAGGGTCGCCGGCAACCCTGGGTGGTTTTCCCCCCTTTGTCCCGTTTTGTATCCGTTTTTGCTGTTTTTTTATTCTGTTTTTCTTCTGTATTTTTCCTTGAGATTTTTGATCATTTATTGGCCTGATTTCCTTGTGGAAAACTTGATGACAATCCTTGCATTTTTTAGTGCAAAGTTTCCAATTTTCCAGGAAAGCCGAAGACTTTGTCGCGCAGAGCTGCCGATTTTCCGTCAGAAGCTAAAACTGGGTTAAACGATGTCGAAATGTCCTGAAATTTGAGGTAAAGCCTCCTGAGGAATAAATAAGACCAACCATAAGCTTTTGTTTAAGTTTTGAAGCCGTTTGGAGTCCTATCATCAGTAGACTTGCTTTTATCGCGATGAAGATGTCGCAGCTTGATGTGCGGTCAACCGATGTCCGATTGACTTGAAATTTGACAGGGAACCTATTGGAGCCATTTTAAGATTATCCATAGGCTCTGTCTTGGAAACCATGGTCCCGGGGAGCTTCGCTGCCGAGAGGCCTGATTTAGCTTCCGAGCGTCAAAGTATGGTCAAATGTTGTCGAAATGACCTGAAATTTGACGTGTAGCCTTTTATAAGCATTTTGAAGCCGTCCATGTGCTCTATCTAATGAGTAATGGCCTCGGTGGTTCTCGCCGCCGAGAGGCTTGATTTAGCTATTCGAGGGTTGATGTAGGGTCAAACGTTGTCGGTTTGACTCGGAACTTGACGTGGAGCCTTTTGGATGTATTTTAAGACCATCCATCGGCTCTGATCGAAGATTTGGTGTCTCCAATGCTTTCGTCGCCGGGAGCTCCTTTTCAGCTGCCGGAGAAGCGAAGTTAGGCCAAATGATTTTGAAATGGCCCGAAACTTCTTGTGTACTCCTCTTTTGGCTGTCTTGAAGGATCTTGCAGTTTTTGTTTGATTCTGACAAGATTTGATTTTTTGGAAGTAGCATTGCCTATTTATGGCAGGTTGCGACTTCATGTAGCTCTTTGGATTTTGAAGAGGCAAAGTGACATTTTTGGTGTCAACAAATGCCCCCTCGAGGTACAGCGACGAGTTGCTTAACTTTTGTAATCGATGTGCCTCGAAGAGATTTGTGAAGGAGAGCCTGTGACTGGACCAAGAGTCTTTGAGCAGTCTTTCTTTTTGGTATTTGTAGCCTTTTGAGCTTCTAGGGGAGTTTTTATGGTAGTGAAAGGGATCACGTACCATCTCGTGGCAAAGTTTTGAAGATGACATCAGGGATGTGGATTTGGGTTTTGACCTTGTGACCTAACAGGATGTATGTGGCAGGTTAGGGGGTCGGATTTGGTTTTGACCGTGTGACCCAACAAGCTGTATGTGGAATGTTGGGGGATCAATTTTGGTTTTGATCTTGTGACCTAACAGGCTGTATGTGGCAAGTTAGGGGATCAGGTTTTGGTTTTTTATTTTGGTCTTGTGACCTAACAGGCTGTATGTGGCAAGTTAGGGGACCAGGATTTGGTTTGGATTTTTGCAGAATGTCAATTTCAAGATTTTAGCTCAATTTGGTCGATGAGGCTGGATTGCTTGATTTTTGGAAGCTCATGGGGCTTGGAATTCTCTTTTGTATGGTCGAATAAACTCAAAAGAGACATAGAACCATGTTTGTATGCTCTTGGTAAGAGGGATTTCTCTTTGACTAAAAGCCCTTTTTTTTTGTGCCTAGGTTGTCAAACCTGGCTCATATGGGCTAACCCATGGGACCTTAAGCTTTTGAAATGGCTTAGATCTCATATGGTGTCATTTTTGTAAAGAATATCTAAAAATATCTCCTTTGGATAGAGAATATCTAAAAATATCTTTACTTGGAGGGAATCTCTCATGTTCCCTTTATTTTGGGAGAGAATATCTCAAGATATCTTCCTTTGGGAAAGAATCTTTCATTGATCCTATCTTTTGGAAGAAAATCTCTCATTGATTTCTTTTTGAGAGAGAATCCCTCAAAATATCTTTCCTTTGGGAAAGAATCTTTCTAATTTCTTTCTTTTGGTAAGGTTACTAATTAGTAACTCTTACCTATTTCTTCTTTCCTTCTTTGGTTTGCTCTCTTCTATAAAAGCAAGGAAGATGTTGGATCTCTTGCTCTTATTGCTTTCTTTTGCAACAATCCCAAGAGGGCTTCAAGACCAATAGTTCTTCTTCTTCAAGATCTTCAAGGCTTTTCTTCTTCTTCTCCATCGATGGCTTCAAGTAAGTTCCCTTTTTCAAGAAAACCCCATTGTAGGAAAAAAAGGTTCTTTCTCTTTTTTTTTTCTTTCTTTTCTTTTCTTTTTTTTTCTTTTCCACGTGTTTGCTTCTTTTTTTTTCACACGTTTCTTTTTTTGCATTTTTTTTGTGCGGATCTGGCCGTACGGCCACGTGGCCTGTGGGCCAGCCCCTTTTCTTTCTCTTTTTTTTTTTGTTTTCTTTCTCTCTTTTTTTTTTTTGAGAAAGTTTCTTTTCTTTTGTTTTTTTTTGCTCATCATGATACTGCATTTTTTTTTCGCAAACCAAGATGTTCATGCATGTATATTTTTTGTAAATTGAGTTGTAGCATGATGTGATACAATACCTGAAAGTTTTCGTAAATTTGGGAATTTGGAGCTCGCAGCGATGTTGAGCCCTTCCTGATTTTGCGGAGACTTTGAGGTTTCGAAAGTTTGGAGTTTCGGAGCTCGCAGCAATGTTGAGCCCATCTTCAAGCTTTCTATTTCTTTCGGGATAGTTCATTTTCTTCGGAATTGCCCCAGCATCATGTCAAAATTTCGCCAGATTCTTTTTTTAGCGAGATTCTGTCATTTTGATGTTTGATCTTTTTCTTTTCCGTCCTTTACAGGTGGTTCTTCCAGAACGAACAAGGGTAAAGAGCCTGCTACAAGCATACCTCGTCGATCTGCTAGATCTTTTAATCCGGCCGTTCAGCAGGCCTTTGAGAAGGTCCAGTATGTTGAGAGAAATCAGGAAGAATGCGAATCCCTCAACAGAGATGAGATGAGGCAGCAACTGATCGCTTTCAAGGGAGAGGAATTCTATAAGATCATGGTAAGCAGTCATCCATGGGTGATGGGAGATCAGAGTGTTTTACCCAAGCCTACCTTCTTCTTTGGTGATGCCGTCCCTGATGACATGACATACCAAAGGAGATGTTTTCAGTTCTCTTTTACAGCAGATGGTAAGAAGAAGACTGTTGTTACCCGGTCGACTTTTGATCACACCGTCTCGATCATGAGCCTTGCCCCCACGTGCTCTAAGAGGGAAGATCCTCCAAGCTGGGAGAGAATGACAAATGTAATCAAGACCGGGGTTTTTTGTTGGCTGTTCTCCTGGATATACAGAGAGGTCGCCTGCTGACATGGACCTGTTGATGCCATCCAACGGCTACCAGGGCTCTGATTATCCTTCGGTCGATTTGAGACCGGTGGGCCTTGGTATTTTCAGCGGTGATGGCAGCAATTGGATAAAGCATTTTTGATTTCGTGGTCGTTTCAATACTGACTCCGATTGGAAGTCGTGGACTGATCGCGTCCTGCTGATTGGTGGCGCCGTTTTGAAGGAAGCCATGATTTTTGATGCGGTCCACGCCTTTAGGGAGACCGTGATCTTTTTCGACGAGGCCTTCATGGCTATGTTGGAGTCATTCCTTCCACAAACCAATACCTTTGTTGTCACGAATGGTGAGATTGGTTTCTCTTTGAAGGAGCTGAGCGCCATTACTGGATTGCCCATCCTTGGCAAATTCTATGAGGAGTTTATGCCGATTGACAGCGTCCTAGAGGAGCAGTCTGAGGAGTTCAGGCTTCTGTACTTTCAGCTCGTCGCCTTCTATGATTTTTTTGAAGGAGAAGGAGGGTTTGAAAGTTAGATTCAACAGTTGGAAGAGTTCTAGCTCTTCGTTCCCCAACTTTTTTGATAACAAAGAGTCTTCTGATAGTGTGACCCAGGAAGCCAGGGCTCAGGATCCAAGTTCGAAGAAGATTTTGGCTATGCAAGAAGAGTTGAGAGATTTCTGTGCGAGTACAAATGCCATATGTCCTGACATTGCATTGCGGAGAGATCTCGTTGTTTACCTCACTTATTAGCTTGGTGAGGCTATTTTTGCTGGAGGAGATGGAACGCACATCAGGTTGTATTGTATTTTTTCGGCTTGTCAGATGGCGTTTGGAGAGCAGCTTGCTTTGGTGCCAGCTCTTTACTCCTACCTATGTACCGAACCGCAGGCTGCTGCTTTTTTGGTTCAGCTTGGGCTCCCCATGAATAGTGTGTTTTCAGCCCATATCTTTTATTCGTGGTACGTGTACCACTGTCCTGGCTTCCACCGGCTGGGTGCTGCATAGGATGATGATCCTCTGATGATTCGGCTGGCTAAGGGCAAAGCAGTGTCCGAATCACTTTTGTTTGCCCGCATGAGGATCCGATGGTTCAGGGAAGTCGAAATGGGGCAGTCTTCAGTGAAGCTTTCTCCGGAGTTGCGGAAGAAGGCTTTTGATTTTGGTGCCTCTCGAGACTCTACCAGGGTGGGGTCGGGAAGGCATTACTCCTTGACGGACACAGAGATGGAGTGGCTTTTCAGCATACGTGTCGGCACGATGGTGTACCGCAGACATCTTTTCGTCGACATCCAGCCGTATGTACCCTCTCGTTTTGCTTTGCAGTTGGGTTTTTCTCAAGGCGTTGTTGGAGCGCCTTCAAGCATGGTGAAGCGCTTTGGAGGTTTACAGGACGGGAGAAATGCATGGGCTTTTTATAGTGCTGAAGACACTACAACCATGATCTCTTATCCTATGTTGTTGACTTCCCGGACTGCCGGCTTTGCGAAGTGGTTCGCGGAGAGCTTTTTGGTATATCGGGGGCTTTCCAAGAAGGAGCTTGATGTGAAGCTGGCATCTGGAAAGGGCCTTGGAAAGTCGGATGGCGTCTGGCGAGAGGAAGTTTGGGCCTTCCTTTCTGGAGAGAAGTACAAGATAGGCTTTCTCGGTGACCAGGGCGTCATTGGTTCTGAAGCTGTTCGAGAAATACCTGATGAGGCTTTAGAGCAGCTAGAACAAGAGGAAGCCGAACTTGGTGCTTGGATGCAAGCGGTGCAAAGGCAAGCTTCCATGAAGTCTACTGGCAAGAGTAGACCATCCAGTGAGGAGTCAAGTGAGAAACTTGACTCTGACAGCGGGGCAGGTTCCTTTAAGAAGCGAGCCCGCAGGAGTAAGAGGAGGAGGAGTCATCATCGCAGCTAGGGGCAACATGAGGACTCTCCTGACTTGGATGTCCCTCTTACTATCAATGAGGATGTGCCAGTGGATGCTGACGAGCCTCCAGAGAAGAGAAGCCGAGAAGAAGAGACCGTCGGTGAAGGTATGATTCTTCATTTTTCTCTTTCCATTTCTTTTCATGGGATTTTCCATCTTCTGATTTGCTTCTTGTTTCTGCTTTTCCTTTTTTTTTTTAGAAGAGGAAGACTTGGTGATGCCTGAGGTTCCAACCGATGAGGTGGTGACGGATCCTGTCGGGGCACCTCAAGAAGAACCGAGGGACTCTGGAGTAAATCTAGAATCTCCAATTGGTATGACTTCTTTTTCTTTCTTCTCTTTTTTTTTTGTCTGTAACTTGGTTTGCCAATATTTTCTTGTCAGCTGACTTGCCACAGGATTCCGATGACTTTGAACCATCGATGGACGCAAATGTGGATGATGCTTCCGATGAGTTCATGGAGGAAGAGAGTCTTCCGCCAGTCGTCGAAGAAGGTATTTTGTAGTAATAACCCTGATAATGATTTTCAAACAGGATCATTTTCATACCTTCTTGTGTTTCTTTGGCAGGTTTTGAGGTGACAGAGGAGAGTCCGTCGCTTCCTTCAGAACCAGAGCAAGAGATGCCAAAGGTCAATCCAGAGGTAGAGACTCCTGGGACCAGTTCTGACACTGTTGAGGAGATACCTCGTGCTGAGATTCCTTCTCGAGCAGCTTCAACTGGAAAGAGTTCTTTTGTTACTCTTCCAACGGGTGATGACATGAGCAGCCGACCAACGGAGTTGGGCGAATCTTCAGCTGGGCCATCTCTTCTTTTTACGAAGAAGGTGGTGGTGCGGGTTCTGAGCTCTTGGATTGAGACTCTCCTTGCTGGGCACTTAGATGCCGGATTTGGCATGATCCAGCATGTGCAGGAGATTCTCAGTGATGCCGAAGAGGTTGGTCTGGATGTCACAGGTGCCAGGGCGATCGTTGATAGGATCATTGAGCTGGGTGACAAATGGTTTGAGGCCATGGGTTTGGCTGATGACCAGTTCTTCAAGGAGATGCTCCTGGACCCTGCTGATAAGGCTAAGTTTGACCTGAATGAGGCTATACAAAGCAGGAAGCAGATAGTCCGAGAGAAGAACTTAGAAGAGCTAGCCATCATTGGGCTGACACATGACCTTAACATCCTTGATAGGGAGGTCGATGAGGCCAGAAAACATCTTGAGCATCTGTAGGCACAAGTCGCTACCAAGTGGGCTGAAATAACAGAGGCTCGTGACAGGGAGAGTGCTCTGATTCGCCGGGTTGCAGATGCCGATCGAGTTCTTGAAAGGAAATCTCAAGAAAGCAAACGATGGCAAACTGCTCGAGATAAGCTTTCCAGTGCGAAAGAAGGGTTACAGCCCACCCCAGCATTTCATGGCAAGTTCCTGAAGAAGCGTGCCCTGGAATCCCTGACGACTGAGGCCAAAAGTTTGCTTGAGGAGCTGAACTTTTGGCTGGAGACCATATTTGGCTGAGCTCCTGTTTTTTTTTTTTTTTTTTTTTTTTTTTTTTTTTTTTTTTTTTGTAACAGAAACTATCCTTCTTTTTTTTGTACCACATGTATATATATATTTTTGGTACTTTTTTTGTAGTGCTTGTGAACACTTTCTTTTTTTTGGTACCACATGTATTTTTTGGTACTTTTTTTCCCTATGCTCACTTAAATCTTTTTGTGATAAAAGTAATTGCTACATGGGAAGCTTTTTTTTATTTTTCCTACACTCACTTAAATCTTTTTGTGATAAAAGTAATTGCTAAATGGGATGCCTTTTTTTTTTTCCCTACACTCACTTAAATCTTTTTGTGATAAAAGTAATTACTAAATGGGATTTGATCAAAAGCTTGTCATTTTGTAGAAATCTTTTGTCTAATGATTGTTTTGGCATGGAAGCCAGATTTTTATTTGTGGCATGGAAGCCGATTTTTGGCATGAGAGCCAGCTTTTTTTTTGTGGCATTAATAGCCGATTTGTGGCATTGATAGCCGATTTTGGTGGCATTTATAGCCGGTTTGTGGCATTAATAGCCGGGTTTTTTGGAAGCCAATTTTTTTTGTTTTGTGGCATTGATAGCCAGTTTTATTTTGTGGCATTGATAGCCAGTTTGTGGCATTTATAGCCTGTTTTGATGGCATCTATAGTCGTTTTGTGGCATTTATAGCCGGTTTGGTTTTCAAAAATGCAAGTATCGACTAAAAGTCGCCTTCCTGCTGAATGGTCTTGCAAGTATCAATGGAATGTCACATCCTTGCTCATTCGGTTGCGAGTATCGATGGAATGTCGCATCCTTGCTTTTAAAAATTTTTGGTTTTGCGGGTATGGACTTGATATCGTTTCCCCACGATTTTTGAAATTTGTGGTTTTCTCGAACCTTTGGGTTATGGATATCAACTGAAATGTTGCGTCTCCATGGTTTTTTTAGGTTTTTTCGAACCTTTGAAATTTGGGTTGTGGATATCAACTGAAATGTTGTATCTCTACGGTTTTGGATTTTGCAATTATCGACGAAATGTCGCTTCCCTGTGATTTTGAAAGTGTCGAACGTGGTTCGCATGCTTCCGATTTGTGCGAGTATCGACTAAACGTCGCTTCCCCGTGGCTTTTTGAAAAATCATTTTTTGTTTAAAGACACGAGGGTCATAAGTTTTGACCTAAAACCATTTAGGCGGTAAAAGGTAGGGTGGACTAGGGTGGAAATCCCTCAATCCGGATTTTGTTTCAAACGATGAATTTTGGGTTCAAGGGTTGAAAATTTTGGTCAAGTTAAGGAAAGGCTCCTAAACTTGGATTTTTTGAACAATGAAACGATGAAAGTAAGCATTGTTTAAATTTCTAGAAATTTCAACATTTGACATGAAAATTCTAAAAAAAAGGTGGGTTTAGCGAGCATGTACCTGGAAACCGGTTTTGGCTGTACAGGCATTGCTCTTACCCAGTTGGGTAAGTCTTCAAGGGTAGTACCGCTTTTAGAACTTGCCGTTGATGGCAGCATACATCTATCACCTTCCATGTTTAGGAGTGCGCATGCGCCGTTAGAGAAAACCTTGTCGATGATGTAGGGTCCCTCCCATTTTGGCTCAAATTTGCCATTGGACTTGTGAGCGAAGACCATTGGTCTTTTTACCGCAAGAACCAAGTCACCCTTTTTGTAGGCGCGTTGCCTGAACTTTTTGTCGAAAGATCCTACCATGCGTGCTTGGTAAAGTTCAATGCTTTGTCGAGCTTCGAGCCGTCTCTCATCGAGATTGTCCAGCTCATGGAGTCGCAATTTGACATTGCTTTCTTGAGTTATGTCATTTTGCAAAGATACCCTCAAGGAAGGAATTTGTTCTTCCAAGGGCACAACAGCTTCGCATCCATAGACCAAGGAGAATGGTGTGCTATGGGTTGGTCCTCGAATGGTGGTTCGATAGGCCCACAAAGCTTCAAACAGTTTGTCGCTCCAGTCTCTTTTGTGACTAGAGACCATCTTTTTGAGGATTTTGCAGAGCATCTTGTTGAAAGCTTCTGATAATCCATTTGCTGCCGGATTGTATGGAGTCGAAGGACAGCTTTGGATTTTGTATTTGTCGCAGAACCTGTAGAATCGATGATCCCGGAATTGTGGTCTGTTATCATGGACGAATCTTTTGGGTATATTGAAACGACAAATGATGTTGGTGTGCAGGAACTGAAGGATTGATGAGGTCTTCATTTCGTTGAACGCAAATGCTTTTAACCATATTGGAGAAATAATCCGTAGCGGCGAAGATGAAGTGATGACCTTTGCTCGAAGGGGGAGAAATAGGACCTATGATGTCCATACCCCAGGCTTCGAAAGGCCATGAAATCGCTGTAGGATGTAGCCATTCTGGAGGCATGTGAATGTAATCTCCATGAACTTGGCATTGTTGGCAGCGCTTAGCAAATTGCATTGCGTCGGCTATCATGGTAGGCCATTAACAACCTAACCTTTTTTTCTGATCATAGAGCTTGGGACCAGCCTGATGAGCTCAGCAAAGACCAGCATGAACTTCTTTGAGTGTTTCTTCAGCCTCTTGTTGTGACAAACAGCGTAAAAGTACTCCGTTGAAGGATTTCCTATAAAGGATTTTTGAAGGAATATCCAAATGAAAGCTTGGGGTTCGCCTATGGATGCTTACCCGTTCTTTTGGATCTTCAGGTAGGATTCCGAAAATAATGTAATCAATGAACGGATCCCTCCAGTCGCCGATTGAAGTTTGAAGGATTGAAATCCGACTTCCAACCACTTGGTGGCATTCGGCAACTGCTTGGTTTGTGTTAAGAGGAGGAAGGATTCTTCTTTCGCACACTGTGATTTGCATGTTTTCCCCTTCTTGGATTGCCATAGATGTGGTAAGTCCAGCTAGGGCATCTGCACATATGTTTTCACCTCTACGAATGTGGGTGATGTGACAAATGTCAAACTTTTACAGAAGTGATTGTGCCTTGTTGTAATAAGGCAGCAGATCTGGCTTCTTGACTTCAAATTTCTAATTCATCTGGTTGACGATCAGTTGAGAGTCTCCAAAGACTTCCAGCATGGTGATACCAGATTCGATGGCGAGTTCCAATCCTAGGATCAGAGCTTGATATTCAGCTGCATTGTTTGTGCATGGTTCCAGTAGCGAGAAAGCGTGTGGAATCATGTGTTTGTCGGGGCTAACAAAGAGGATGCCAACTCCCGAGGTCAGCTATTTTTTTTCATTTGTCCTGGTTGCACCGTCAAACTACATGTCCCAGGAGGCACTTTGTGAGAAAGTCTCCACATTGTAGACTAGTTCGTCTGGGGGATCATCTCTGAGTGGAGAATCTTTAGGCAATGGATGCTCTGCGAGGAAGTTCGCTAGAGCTTGCCCTTTGATTGCCTTTTGTGGTACATACCTAATATCAAATTGTGACAGAAGGATGGACCATTTTGCCAGTCGAGCGTTGAGAGAACCTACCTTTGTGACAAGGACCTTCAAGAGGTTGACCCTCGAGACCAGGTAGACTGTGTTGGAAAGCAAGTAGTGACGCAGCTTTTGTAAGGCGAACATCACTGCAAGACATTCTTTTTGGACTGGAGAGTAGCGATGCTCTGTACCTACTAGCATGCGGCTGAGGTAATATAGAGCAGCTTCTTTTCTTTCATCATTTTCTTGTGCAAGTAGAGCTCCCAGAGAGTGATCAAGGGCTCTTGTGTACAAGATGAATAGTTTTCCAGTGGTAGGAGCAGCTAACACTGGAGGTTTAGTCAGGTATGACTTGATATCTTGGAAAGCAGCTTCACAGTCAGCATCCCAGACAAAGTCTACACCTTTTTTTCATCAACCGAGAGAATGGACGGAATTTCCCCGAAAGATTGGAGATGAACCGTCTGATGTAGACCAATCTCCCTTGAAGCCCTTTGAGTTCTCTCAAGGTTCTTGGAGAGGGCATTTCTAGAATGGCTTTGACTTTTATAAGGTCAAGCTCTATTCCAGCTTTCCGAACTAGGAATCTAAGGAACTTACCCGACGAGATGCCGAAGAAGCATTTCAAAGGATTCATTCGCAATTTGTGTTTACGAAGCCGGAGGAAGACTTCTCGAAGGTCTTTGAGATGATCTTCTTTTCTTTTACTTTTGACGGCGAGGTCATCAATGTAACATTCAACCGTCTTGTGCTGCATATCTTGGAATATCTTCATCATAGCCCTCTGATATGTGGCACCAGCATTTCTCAGACCAAATGGCATGACAGTGTAACAATACACGCCAAATGGGGTCCGAAAAGATGTATGTTTTTCATCTTCAGGATGCATCTTTATCTGATTGTAGCCAGAGAAACCATCCATGAATGTCATTCGCTCGAATCCTCAGGTATTATCAATCTTTACCTCTGGTATGGGGAGCGGAAATTCATCTTTAGGGCATGCGCCATTCAGGTCTCTATAGTCAATACAGACCCTGATCTGCCCGTTTTTCTATGTCACGGGGACAATGTTGGTCAACCATTCAAGATGTTGTTCCTCATGGATGAAGCTGACGCTTTTGAGTTTTTGAACTTCTTGTTCAATTTTATCCATCACATCTGGACGGAATCTTCTTTGGCCTTGCTTGACAGGCTTGATGTCTTCTTGAAGATTGAGTTTGTAAACTGCTATTTTGGGGTCTAAGCCAGGCATTTCAGCGTAAGACCATGCAAAGCAATCAACGAACTCACGAAGAAAGGTGATATACTCGGGTAACTCATCATCCTTTATATTCTTGCTTATGAATATAGGACGTGGGTTATCTAGTGTTTCCAAGTCTATCTTTTGAACAGGATCTTCTGTTGGAAGGTTCGAAGGTGGTTCCTCAACAACATTTTTGGAGGCTTCCAGCTCAACGAAACCTTATGGGGTTTCAAGGGCATTGCCAGACCAAGGTTTTGTTCATTTCCACGGGTCTTCTTGATCGGTAATTTTTCCAAGGCTTGCTATGAGATGATCCCAATCGCATGTTGAAATTGGGTTGAAGTAGGCTACTTCTTTTGGAGATGAGGGTTCTTCTGGGTCAGAAGACCACATGTCTGTGCCATCGGACCACTCCTCTTCATTGTCAGAGAAATCGTACCAATTGGATGAGCTTCCTGGATCTTTGTCAGGTGACTCATCAAAGAGATATCCAGGGAGATCGATGTCTTCATGGACTTGAGATGTTGAGGCTTGGTCAGTATATTGACTTTTAAGCCATTGTGTCAACTGTCTCAGGGGAATGTCGGGATCATACCCTAACCCATGTGAAGACTTTTCTACATAGCCGTAGAGTCTCCAATCTTGTAGCTGGCTTTTGGTCAAGACGGGCCCCAATGGCGTGAGAATACCGCGTCCTTCTCTCAAACCGACTGGGTTTTGAGCGTCATAGCCCATTTTCTTCATAATAGCTTGTGCCACAGAACTATATAAGGATAGTTGAGGCATACCTTCATTTTGGAAAGGTTCAAGCATGGAGTTTGATGAAGAAGCATCCGATCTATGGAAGAAGATCGGTTTTTTCTTTGCTGAAATTGCTGGAACAACGAAGGAAGCTGACGTAGGATCTTCTATGTCAGAAGTTGTCTCCATTAGAGTAAGAGCAGGCTGAACTTGCTGAGTGTCAGCTTGGCTTGATGATGTGTCGTCTTCTGGCTCTGAATCCGAATCCGTGTCTTGCATGATAGACACGAAAGAGATAACAAATTTGCCCCCAGACTTTTGCTTTGCCTTCTTCACTTTAGTTGTGATGACCAAAGGCTTTGAAGGTTTGAGAGAGATGATGAAGGGAGTTTGAATGCTCTCTTCGGATTTTCCGGATGATTTGTTTTCTTCCGGTGATTGTTGATGAGCCTTGCCTTTATCTTTCTGGAGATTTTCGGCAAAGGGTGCTGTTTACTTCTCTTCTTCTTCTTTTTCACCTTCATACATCTGTGAGTCTGCGAAGTGGACTTCTTTAACTTTGAAGGGTTTTCTGTCCGCAAAGACTTGATGTATCATGCCGTCGTCGCCAATTAACTTGATGCATTGATGTAGAGTTGAAGGAACAACGCCATTCTCATGGATCCGAGGGCGTCCGAGAAGGATGTCGTAGCATGAAGGGGTTTTTATTGCGTACACAGTGACCTCAGAGAAAAGATCACCGATCTGCAGCTTGAACCTGGTTTTGCCGATAGGCCTTTGAGTACTCCCATCGTATCCAAAGATAGATACAGATGTGTGGCTCAGCTTGCTGGGTGGGATGCCCAACTCTTCGAGAGCTGATGTGGATATGAGGTTGAGTGCAGAACCTGGGTCGATCTGAACTCTGTGCATAGGCATTGCCTTGATGTACCCTGTGAAGTACAGGGGTCGGTTTTGCCTTGTTTCACCAAGTAGGAGGTCATCCTTTGTGAAGGCGATGGTTGCACTGGCTGCTTTTTTAACCGAGAGGCATTGAATGCATGATCCCTCAGTTTTCTTCTTTTCTCCCTTTGAGGAAGCTTCTGAGTTTTTGACCCGGTAATCCATTTCAATTTGGAGGACTTGCGGGGCATGTTTGTCGACATCCTCATTCAGCTTTTGTAATTCTGAAATGAGATTATCACGAGTGTGCAGAGACATTCGCAACAAATCTAGGATATACAGACGTGCAGGTATGTGCTTGAAGTGTTCAATCAAGTCATACTTGAAAGCCTCCTCAGGGCTTGCATGTTCATCATTGTTGCCACTAGGGGCACTTACAACATCTTTTCCCAAAGGATTTACATATGTAAAGGAAGATTGGTTGTAATTTTTGTGGTAGTCCCGGCCAGAGCAGGTGCCTCTACCAACTTCGAGAGCTGCTTAAGAAGGGTCTTCGTTTGGAAGATTGTCTTCAGGATCAAGAGGCTGTCGTTTTTCATTTGCTGAGGATGTATCAGCAGCGGAGTTGCCATCCTCAGTGATTGTGTTGCACGGAGCATTTTCCGGGAACAAGTCCTGAACAGCATCCAGTAACCTTTCTTCTTCGTTGACCAATTCATCGTCCCAAGTATCAACAGCTGGGAATTCTTCAGTCAGGAAGGGTGTGAACTTTGAAGTCACAGTCTCAGGAGAAGAAACCTGAGAGGGTGTCATCTCAGTGAAAGTCACGTGAGATGAGGTGGCTCCAGAAGAAACATTGCTAGGCGTCGCCGGAGTGTAAGTGATCTCATCAGACGATGCTTCGGAAAAGCTATAATCCCGAATTATCACATTACAGGAAGCTCTGACGAGAGACGTTGCTTGATCGGAGTCAGACTCATCGTCGGACGTAAGAGGATCGTCTATCCGGCAATTTTCTCCATTTTTAGGAGTTAAGGGAGGATGTACCTGATGGTCTTCAAGGACTTCAAGCTGTGGATTGCGAGGAGGCTCTTTGACGCGGTCTTGCTTTTGTTCTAGAGCGAGACGCTACAAGATCCTTGTATATTCTTCAAGATCAGGCATGGGAGCCAAATCTTCTTCTTCATCAACTCTTTGTGGCTCAACATTGTTGATTTCCACTGGAGCAATGAGGGGTGTTGGTTCAACAGCATTTTCTTGTACAGCCTCTTGGTCTTCTTCATCATCAGACCAGGATCCTTGTGGCTGTAGGGGGTTATACCAGATTACTAGCATAAGACGAATCTCAGGAACCCATTCTTCATCGGAGAGATATTCTCCTGTTTCAAGGGACTCCTCCTAATCGTCTGTGTAGTTGGATTCGAATCCATCATCGGTGTCGCTGGACTTGTATCCATCAATGGAGAATCCAACTACCGAATTGCAAGAGTATGATGCCTCTTGCATGGCTTCTTTGAATTGAGGTGGCATGAAATCACTGAGAGTGAATTTTCTTACCCCCTTTGAAGTCTCTGGAAGGGATGTTTTTGTTGCCTCCAGTGAAGCGGTAGAGGAAGCCTCTGCCTTTTCTTTGACTTCTTATTTTGGCTGGGTCTTCTCTTGCCGTTTGAGCTTGAGGAGATGTTTCCTAGCCTGCCTTCGCTGTTGAGCTATAGGCTTTGTTTTCACGACCTCCCAATTTTCATCTTCCAGGAGATCGGGATGTACCCATATGGGTTGTCCGTCTGGTGTCGGGTAAGGAACCAGTTCCTCGGACGCTTGGATTGAGTTTATCACCTTGAAGGAAGTAGTGATCTTCTTCTTCGGTGATTTTGATGTTTGTCCACATGTCACCATGTTGACAGAGGCAGACCCATAATTTTTGTCAAAGGTGATGACTCCGTTTTTCCACATCTCGTTTATTTTCTCCCTCACAATGAAGCATTGATTGAGAGGATGCGAGATCATCTGGTGGTATGGACAGTACCGAAGATCGTTGGTTTTGCCAACATCACCCGGTCTTTTTGGTTCAGGCAAGGTGAGCTTGCCGTTTGCCACAAGAGCCCCTAAGATTTCATCAACATCTTAATCAAACGGGTATTTCTTCTCTACTCGTTCTTTGAAGGCATCTGAGAGTTTGGGTCTCTTACCAGCAGCTTTGTTTTCAGCTTTCTTTGGTGGCTGAGGAGCTGACTTGGTCTGCACATTGAGGACCTCTTTCTTCTTTGGTTTTGAGGTTGCAATGGCGGTTGGCTCTTTTCTTGATGATTTTTGACTATTGAGGTCTTTAATCACTGTTTCAGCTTCCATGGAAGCTTCTAGGAGTTCTCCTAAGTTTTTTGATTTGTTGCCGATGATCATGGAGCGGATACTGGCTCTCATGTTGTTTCGGCAGATATCGACTAGCGACGCTTGTGGCAATACATCAGAGCATTTGTATGCCATTGCTTTCCACTTGTTAATGAAGTCATATGTTGACTCATTCTCCCCCTGTTTTAGGCTGCACAGCTGAGCCATAGTAGCGGGATGATCCTCACCTTTGAAGCGAGTCAGGAAGCGTGTCTCTAGTATGGCCCAATTTTGGATGGAGTCCTCCGGTAGAGTGGAGTACCAATCGAAGGCCGTACCTTTTAGGGTACTTGCAAAGAGGCGGATCTTGAGTGCATTTTGATCCGCGATAGCTCTTGTCAGGATCTTGAAGTGGATGACGTGCTGTCTGGCTGATCCTTTCCCCGTATATGTTTGGAGAGTAGGATGCTTGAATTTTGTGGGGAACGGGACCGAGTCCATCCATAAAGGATATGGTGGCTTGATCCCATGCTCCTTGAGTATATCCTCTTCTTTTGCTTTGGCGAGGATACTGTCTACGTCCTTTTTGGTAAGGGCGCGTGGCTCATTTTCTTCTCCATTTACCTCATCGTCTTAATGATTCGGAGGAGGTTCATTGTTCGCCTGATTTTGGAAGGCGAGGAGAAGGTTTTCCATCAGAGTTTCAATCCTCTGCTAGCCTTGTTCCAACTGCTGGATGCGGGTGATCGCATCATCTTGAGGTGGATTGCGGGGTGGTGGCTCAGAATTTGTAGCCAAGACGTTCATCCTTCGTAATTCAAACGAAGAAACTGTCCTGGTAACTGAGCTGGGGCTCATTCTTTTTTATGAAGAGCTTGAGGAAGAATCACTCTGCCGTCCTTTGCTTGAAGGAGCAGGAGATTCTTCTGAGTGTCTTCTTGTCCTGGCGATGCTGCGGTGGACGTCGGACATGGATTTTGGATGCTGACTTTTGACGTCTTCTGGTTTTTCTAACCATATGGATAGCAGCAACTTGGTTGAGTCTATCTTTTTCGACCCATTTGGGAGAGACTTGAAGTGTAGGAGGCTGGGTCCTTTGCTTCTTTAGTCTATTTTGTCGATACGATGCGCGGCGGCGTATACGACGAGCAACTTGAGCTTCGGTCAGCTCTGGCTGGGCTTTGACGATGAAGGATGTGCTCCCTCGGGTGCAGCAGCCGAGCCTGTCTTCTTTGTAACTGGGCAAGGATAGGATGCGAACCCTGTCCTTCGCCTGTTGCAGCGAAGCTTTGAATTTTTGGAGTTCGGCCCCTGTAGAGATGAATGGTCAAATTGTAGGTTTGTAGGGCTTAGCAAGTGTTTGCAAAGGCCTTGTGATGCATGATCTGATTTTGGGCTTGTAGGAACAAGCCAGCTCATGCTGGGTTGACTTGAGAGTCAGATTGGAGATGGGTTTCTTCTCTTTCATGTAAGTAAGAGGGTAGAACTGGTTCTCCTTGAGTGGGGCCAGGAATGCTGGAACTGGTTCTCCTTGAGTGGGGCCAGGAATGCTGGCTTAGTGGATGTTTGGGACCTTCTTTGTTTTGGTGAAGGTCTTGGGGACCAAGTCTTGGGATAGACCTGGTCGTTTGCTGGTCGAGGCTTCGTGGGGCTGCCACGGGCTTCAGGCCTTCTGGTGCTCGCCTTTGGTGTCACGGTAGTGACACGTTGAGAGGCGAGTTTCTGCTTCTTGGAATGAGCAGTTTGTTCCTCGGGAAGTGGGAATGGTCCCAGCGTCCCAAAGACAATAGTCCGGGGAGTCGAGGTCGACCCGGAGCTTAGAGAGTTGCCGAGGGAGTTGACGCTTCGGCAGCTGATGGGGCGCTTGTAGGTGCGCGTAGTTTGCTTCAATTGAAGCATAAGTTGGTGCTTGTTCTCGTCGAAGGTAATGGTTAGTGAAGCTGCCATTGTTAGATTTCGAAAAGTTTCTGAAACAATACCACATCCATTAGTATTCACAAGAATATAATGATCATAAATGGGAAGTTCTGTGGTTTTGTCTTTTAAAATTGCTCGAGGGAGACGACCCAAGCAATATGAAGAAGGCAAAACGCCATAGAGGGTACAATTGTTCTGATCGCAGGTATGGTAAGCCCAGAATGAGCGTCCCAGTGACTGCTAGAAGCAATTGTAAACTTAAATTTGACTTATCGAGAAGCAGAGCTTGCTCGAGGTAAAAAAAAATATAAAGTTGGAGTTACAAATGTGTCGGTCGCGAATACAGTAGACCCTGAAAGGGCGTACTAGTACCGCTAGACACAAATGTTTGGAGATCGTATCCATGAGATGAGATTCTCTGTTTTGAAAGGTCAAGATTGAATTCATCAAAGAGAGCAGATGGTATTCCGATCTGAACATGGGCTTAGCGATTTCCGCGAGCACCAGTGCTCAGAAAGAAATGAACCATAATTTCTCGGATCTGAATAAAAAAATGACGAGTTTTTTTTTTTTTGAAAGGCCAATATCGGGTTCATCAAATAGAGCAAAAGGCACTCCAATCTGAACACGGGCTCAGCGATTTCCACGAGCGCCAGTGCTCAGAAAGGAGAAGACCAAGATTGCTCCAATCTAAACCCAAAACGACGGAAGTTTTTTTTTTTTTTTTTGAAGATGTTTTTTTTGAAGATTTTTTTTTAAAAATATTTTTTTATTTTTATTTATTTATTTAATTATTTTTTTTGAAAATTTATTTATTTTTTTATTTTAAAATTTCTTATTTTTAAAAATTTTATTTTTGAAAAAATTTTTACTTAAAAGACGAGAGAGTACATATAGGCCTCCTAACCCGGTCTTATGAAATCTCGATTGATAGAATTGCCCCCAGGTAAGGGTAGGATTACTTAATAAATCCGTTTGGAGGACCCTTGCCTGGAACAGTCAAGCTGTCTCCACACTCTAGACAAGGCTTTTCTTGAATCAACCATGATCAAAGAACGTAGTTGGTTTAACCTTAGTGGTCTATGTCTTTTATATATATATATTTAGATCTTTAATGAACTCATCGAAAAGAAACGATGGCCCAAAACCTTAGTCGAACAGGCTCAACATTTCTGCAAGCACGATGAACGATAGGAAATGATCAAGGTTTCTCAATTTTGAACTCAAAATGAAAAAATCTGATTTTTTTTGTTTTTTTTTAGATCTTTAATGAACTCATCGAAGAGAAACGATGGCCCAAAACCTTAGTCGAACAGGCTCAACATTTCTGCAAGCACGATGAACGATAGGAAAGGATCAAGGTTTCTCAATTTTGAATCCAAAATGAAAAATCTGGTTTTTTTTTTCTAATGAACTCATCGAAGAGAAACGATGGCCCAAAACCTTAGTCGAACAGGTTCAACATTTCTGCAAGCACGATGAACGATAGGAAAGGATCAAGGTTTCTCAATTTTGAATCCAAAAATCTAATTTTTTTTTGTTGAAATTTGAAAGAGTGGAAATAAATTCAAAGAATTAGAAATTTCCAAAAAATCTCATCTCATTTTTTTTAGATGCGGAATCCAACATAGGCCACCAATTAGAAAGTAGCCAAGGAATCAAGAAAAGAAGTATAAGCATAGAGCAATAGATGTGATATGTAAATATTTCATTTCTAGCATCGTGTTCTCAAATGAACGAGTCCCACCAGGTGTGCCAGCTTGATGGACCGGCGCATCCTGCCCGCTCGGTTCTACCGAGGTCGGTGGACCTGGGAGTCCGTTTGGGTCCGACCCTTTCGTAACCGGAGGGGGGCAGAAGCGGGCATCAACATTTCTTTTGTGTGGGTGTGCCAGATTTTCTATTTTACTTGGAATTGCAAGTGGTGATCCGGAGATCAATCTTCGCAAGTAAAAAAGAAATCAACTTCTTTCAAGTTTTCCATTGCACATATATTTAAGAAAAGAGACATTTTCTTGATTTGCCGTGAAAGGCGATTTTTTTGGCATTTATAGCCGATTTTGGCGTTTATAGCCGATTTTGGCGTTTATAGCCGATTTACAATCCTTATCAATAATGAAAGACAAGAGTTGTGATTTTTGTCTCTTTTGAAAAAAATACAAACTACAATGAAAAGCAAGAAAAGGAGGATCTAACTTCTCAGGAGATTGTGGGGGACCCGTTCAGATTGACGGTCGCAAGCCATATGTGGACTTCGCCATCATCCATGCTGATGAAAACAGAGGATGCTATTGATTCGCTTGACTTGGCTATAACCTCAGGTTTTTAGAGGATAAAGACCAAAAGGAGGTCCTATGTCCAATAAAAAACCAAGTGGATGGGTTGAAAAGCCACGCCTAAGCCATTGGAGGTAGAAAGAGAAGGCAAGGACCTTGGGGGGTACCCCCAAGGGACTTTTGTCACCTTGTAGCGGTGGTCGGTGTAGAATTTATGCAGAGTTTTCTCTCTTAGATTTCTGATGCCTTTTTCTGTCTGAGTTTCCGGATTTTCTGTAATTTGTTGTGTGTTTTCTGTGCTGTCTCTGCTTTCTTCTTGGAGTGCTTTCCTATTTATAGGCTTTTTGGTAGCCATTTAGGAGGGTTTATGGGCTTTATTGTCATTAAGCCGCATAATGGGAGGAGTTACAGGATTTAATTCCTTTATTTTGTAACTCCTTTTTCTTGGCTTCTGATTGGCCGGAGGAGATTGAGGGCATTTAATCGCCTTTAATCACCATGATGGGAGGAGTTTCATGGGTTAAATGCCATGAATCTCTTGACTTGTAACTCCCGGATGCTTGCTTCTGATTGGGCCGTCCAAAGAAATGGATTAATGACTGTAATAAAGCTAGTCAATTAATCGCATTAAGTGGTCGCCGAGCAGTTGAAGAGTCGCGGGCCGTGCCGCGTCTTTTGGGATTCTTCTGACGATGATCATCGATAGATCTTCATCGGATGACCATTAACTTCATGCGTTGGTTGCCAACAGCGGGTCGGTGCCATCTGTCTTGTCGATTTCTCGATCGGTCCGGTAGAAAGCATACTTTTTTTTTGTTGATCGGTTGGCGATCAATGTTGATTTCGATACTCTTGATGATTGACCCGTGTTTTTTATGGATGTCAGAGGATTTGGTGTCTCAAAAGTATGAATATTGGAAAATACCAGAGGCCGGATGCTTCGAATCGCAAAAAAAAGGCGAAAAACAGGGTTTCCGGGGCCCTCCCGGCGATCCCGAGCTCCAGGGTCGTAGGGGCCTGCGACCCTGGGGGGTTTTCCCCCCTTTTGTCCCGTTTTGTGTCTATTTTTACTTTTTTTTTATTCTTTTTTTCTTTTGTATCTTTCCTTGAAATTTTTTATCATTTATTGGCCTGATTTCCTTATAGAAAACTTGATGAGAATCCTTGCATTTTTTAGTGCAAAGTTTCTAATTTTCCAGGATAGCCGAAGACTTTGTCGCGCAGAGCTGCCGATTTTCCGTCAGAAGCTGAAACTAGGACAAACGATGTCGGAATGACCTGAAATTTGATGTGAAGCCTCATGAGCAGTAAATAAGATCAACCATAGGCTTTTGTTTGAGTTTTGAAGCCGTTTGGGGTCCTATTATCAGTAAACTTGCTTTTATCGCAATGAAGATGTCGCGGCTTGATGTGCGGTCAACCGATGTCCGATTGACTTGAAATTTGACGAGGAACCTATTGGAGCCATTTTAAGATGATCCATAGGCTCTTTCTTGGAAACCATGGTCCCGGGGAGCTTCGCCGCCGAGAGGCCTGATTTGGCTTCCGAGCGTCAAAGTATGGTCAAATGTTGTCGAAATGACCTGAAATTTGATGTGTAGCCCTTTATAAGCATTTTGAAGCCGTCCATATGCTCTATCTAATGAGTGATGGCCTCGGTGGTTCTCGCCGCCGAGAGGCTTGATTTAGTTGTTCGAGGGTTGATGTAGGGTCAATCGTTGTCGTTTTGACTCGGAACTTGACGTAGAGCCTTTTGGATGTATTTTGAGACCATCCATCGGCTCTGATCGAAGATTTGGTGTCTCCGATGCTTTGGCCGCCGGAAGCTCCTTTTCAGCTGCCGGAGAAGCGAAGTTAGGCCAAATGATTTTGAAATGGCCCAAAACTTCTTGTGTACTCCTCTTTTAGCTGTCTTGAATGATCTTGCAGTTTTTGTTTGATTCTGACAAGATTTAATTTTTTGGAAGTAGCATTGCCTATTTATGGCAGGTTGCGACTTCATGTAGCTCTTTGGATCTTGAAGAGGCAAAGTGACATTTTTGGTATCAACATGCAGTTGATCAGGCCTACTTGACTCAGCTGGGTCCTAGCTGATGACTTGCAGGATCGAAGAACTACACTGCAGACAACTTAACCTGTCTTTTGGGCTCTTTCTGCTTTGAGATTGGAGGAATTTCCTTACCGTCTTGTGAATCTTTAGCAATTTTACTTTTTTTTTTTTTTTTCTGAAGAGAGAATTATAGCAATATAGTATATTAGTAAGAGTAGAATTACACAAATTTAAAATTGCAAGGAAAATTCAGCTTTTGTTTTTAAACATTGATATTGTGATCATAGTTGTCAACTACGTTTTGGTGGCCCATTTGGCTTATTTCTGGATAAATTATTTTTTCCTTTATGCCCTTTTTGGAAAAGATGAGATGGAAAAGTAAAAAATTTAAGAATTATAAAATTGGTATGAAGCTAAGCTAGCGTTAAAAACACATTTTCATCATTCTGTAGAATTCAAAAGCATTTTTTCTTGTTTTTCCTTCAGCCAAATAAGTAACTGTCATGCATCTCAGTCTTTAACTCTCAAATTTTAAACACAAAATTTCAAATAGTCATATTTCAATGTCTCTCCCTAAACATCATATGTTTTAAGGCCTTTTGATTGCCTGAGTTGAAAATGGTAAAACAGAAGACACATCTGAAATGTTCTTTTCTGTCCAGAACGAACAGAAAACTATAACAAAGATTAGTAAGTGTGTCAGTTTGCGTCCGTCTGAGACAATGTTCAGCCACAGTGACCTAAATAAATGACATTGATGACTATGCTTGATTCGTTTAATGAAAGTAACCATTCCAAAATAGAAAAAATGATTGCATTTTTTTTAGTACAATTTTTCTTTTGTAGATAAAGAGAGGAAAAAGTATAGAACATAGACCATCATATACAGTTTGGTGCATGCATTGGAATCTTAAGTTCAAAAACTTCTCTTTACCAATATTGACAGTTCCAAAGTCCAAAGCATGCTTCTAACCTAGACCTGCAAGATAAATGCTATATAATTGATTAAGTAGCCAAACATTATGTTCAGAAAAAAAGTCAAACTGTTAGGCTTGATGATACAGCTGTCAGTGAAGCAGAAGCCGCATTGTCAAGCTACAACTCTCTTTGTACCAATGTCCCTCGTCAACCGATTTGGGCAGTTGCGGAAAACTATCGTTTTGAGCCTGCTTTTGTGGAGGTATATGTTTGCAGAACATTAAATCTGTTCCTAATTGATTCATGGTATTTCGTTGTGTTGGTCGTCTCAGTTTCCTTGCTTTGATGGATATTATTAAGCATTTATACCTGCAGTCCCGGAAATTGATAAATGACATTGGTGATATGATGAGCGTCCAAGTCATTGTTGAGGGATCAACGAACAGTTCAAATCCTTACTTTTCAAGTTCATGGAGGCGGGGTTTCACTGTAAGTGACATGTTTGGTGGAACTAATGCCTCTCTCTCTCTCTCTCTCCAAAGTCTTCCTGTGGACCTTGTTGATGCCAAGATCCTTAATATCTGTTAAAAGAATGAATTGAATAGGCGCCATTTGACAGCGAACACTTTCATGGTCTTTTATCCAAGGACCAAAACTACTGCATCATGAAATACACTGCATAGACGTTGCTGAAAACAGCTATTGGCTTTTCTCACAAATTTTTTTTTTTGTGAGATGGTGATCTACTGTACTATGGGACAATGTTCTCCCACGAGCATATAAAAACTATCCCATGGGCCCCACATAGAAACATGTCCGTGAATGGAAGGACAGTTGGAAAGGTCTCCTTATGGATTGTTTTGTTTTTGGTTTTGTTTATTGGGAGGGGGTGCAAAAAATGAGCCCTACAAGTTATCCTAGCCCTTGTTTGAACAGGCTTAAAATTTGATGGTGTCTCAACCATAGATGTTTTTAGATACAGTCGAACAGTGAGTGAAGGTTCATTAAGTGTAGAACTGGTCCTGACGCCGGATCATGTCAAAGGGCCGCCCGTTCAGAGTTGGGCCCCATTGAGCTGGACTGCACATGCAGCCCGCTCATAGGAGAACATTCTCCCTGTACTGTGTTAATGCAGAGTTCTTTTAGCATTTTTTTTAATATTATCTTTGTTAAGAATCAATGTGATGCATCCGATATAAGTGGAATGAGAGGAAGGTGTGATATGATATTCTTCTTTTATTTAATTGCTGCATTCTTTGCATATAAAAGTGTGATTTTACACAATACACAATCTTATTTTATATAATATTAATCATCTTTTTTGTTAGAACTTTTGATCTCAAATGATATGTATTGTGAGTGTATGTGTCTGAGAACCCTTTCACAAGTCACAACTTCCTTCTCCCCTAAAATCCCTAAACCGTTGAGTTGCAACTAGCTTGACTATCACTTGACATATCAACTGAAGTTATTTGCCTCACCCAAAGTACAAACATCCAATTTAATTTGTATATGTGGAGAGAAGATCTAGTGTTATTGGTAACTGATTTTGGAACAAGTAGGATCACTTAGCTAGATTTCCCAAATTGTTTTTATGCTATGCATTTTATACCCTTACGATGTGCTGTTTTCAGTTAGCTCAAATGATATAAGAATTATAGGAACATCAATATGGGTGGATTTGTAAATATTTTCCCTTAATGTGTACTTTAGGATTATCATACATCTTGAAGCATCACCACTTTATATCTACACTAAGACTATTGTATACTATCATTATCCATTACATACTACATACTGATTTATAGACAACTAAAGACTACAGGGGTGGGGGTTGGGGGATATGTTATTGCATTTACCTACATCCCAAAATTCTGTAGTCTCTCTCTTTCGTTTTTGGTGCGTTTCAGAGACAATGCTTGTGCTTATGTGTTTATTAATAAAACCTCTGAATCGAACTAATCACTTTGTAGGAGGGTATCCGAGCTGAGCGGGGCAACCCCAGGAGCACCCAGCTGGACCCTCTACAGGGGATAGGCGGAGCCCAGGGCCCCGCGCCTATTGTATACACTCGGGCTGTAACCTTTGGCTGTAACCCTTGTGCGTTTGTCCCGGGCAGGAGCGTGTCACGTACCCAGGGGCCTCCCCAGGTTTCGAACCCGAGACCTCCTGTATAAAGGATAATCTGAGTGAAACCTGGTACCACTTGAGCTAAATTGTGTGGGGAGATTTCCAGAACCACAGGATTAAGTTAATCGCAGCCATCAGATGAGGTTAAGCATTCTCACGTGCCATCCTCGTGCCATCCACGTGGCACCAAGCTCACCCTGGCTACCAGGACAGGAGGCCCGGCCGAAGTCAGGCAGCTCCGGGTCCTTTGCGCCGAACTGGCCCACCTCGGGCGTCATCTCGGCAAGGAGCTCCACCTCGGCTGAGCCACCCCGGGTACCATCTCGGCAGAAAGCTCCACCTCGGCTGAAGAAGCCGGGACAGAAGCCGAAGCAAGAGAGAACCTTCACATGCGCCCCTCATCCCCCACGTCGTCAGGCACGTGGAGGGATAGGGGGACGAGCTAGTGGGACAGACGCGACATCCAGCCGCCCACAATCTTCGCCAGATCCCTGACAGAACGGCATCCAGCGGCTGAGGCCACATCAGGGCAGGGCCCGAGGGCAGATCCGCTGGTACCCCTACCGCCAAAGGCGCCCAACAGGATCTGGCCCAACAAGATGTGCATTAAATGCGATGTGGGCTGACCCGACGGGCATTTAATGCAAAGTGGGCTGGATTGGACCTCAATTAATGCAATGTGGGCTGATCGTGACTTCCCAGTCAAATCACGGGGCCCACACCACGTGGTCTCCCAAAGATACGTTCCACACTCTATAAATAGAGGTTCACGCCACCATCCAAGGTACGCCATTTTCATACACAGAGCCCTTACTCTGTCTCTCTTCTTCCTCTCCTTCCATTGTTCCAGTTCATTCACTGACTTTGGCATCGGAGAGCCTTGCGCCGCCCAGGCCAGGGTCCTCTGACCGTTTGCTATTCCCTTTCAGGCTTCCGGACGGCATCCAGTCACTCCCATTCACCATCATCTTCTCGGATAAGTCCTATAAGGCTCCCTCCTTATTGTGGGTCATTATTTTCTGCACCTACAATTGGCGCCGTCTGTGGGAAAGCAATATCCCAACCTCTCAAAACCTTCCCAACCTTCTTAACCTCGACCTTTCAGAAGCCATGCCTCCGAAAGCTAGGAAGGGCGTAGAATCCTCGAGAGCAGCGCTCGAGCTGCCACCACCGCCAACGGACGTCCCTCCTCAAGGACGCTCCCGTACGGTGCATGGCACGACTGCAGGCGAGGGCCGCTTAGGCTCTCAGCTCTTTATCGAGTTCCCACTCCAAGAGGGACACGAGGCCTCGACCTCGTCAGAAGAAGTCGCGCCACCCAGACGCGATGAGCGTCAGCATGAGCGTCCCCGGAAGGACAAAGCCGTGGCCGTAGGAGAGACGCGCCACGTTCGACCCCCTGCCACTAGAGAGGTTCCCGAAGCTGCTCTCCTCCAGAAGCAACTCCAGAAGCAAGAGCGGCTGATTCGCGAGCTCCAGCAGCAGCTGAGGGCAGTGCAAACTGCCTCCTTGAGGCAAGTCTCTGAGCCTCAAGGAAAAAGAGGGACGCCCCCAGCAGGGCAGCCCAGCCTCCCCGCGAGGACCCCAGAAATCATCTGGACCATAAACGGAGCCAGATCCGTGACGAAGCTCGAGCAACAGCCGAAGTCACCATAGCCGCGACGGCCGAACTCATAGCCGTCGTAGCCCGAGCCATCACAAGCGAAAGCCCAGAGCTCAGACTCCAGAGAAGGACGATGAGCAAGAGCGATTCGACAAACGCGTCAGATTGGCTCTCCAGCACAACTTGGACATGCGGGACCAGAAGCAGATCTATGGTCACACTGATCTGGGGGGCTCGCCCTTTACAAAAGAGATCGAGCGCACCCCCTTGCCCAGAAAGTTCTCCGTCCCGCGGTTCGTCCCCTACGACGGATTGTCCGACCCATCTGCACACCTCCGACACTTCTCGCAGAAGATGTCTATCTGGGGAAACGAGGGTCACCTAAACTGCAAGATCTTCTCCTCCAGTTTGGGTGACCTCCCCCTGAAGTGGTTCTGCTCTCTCCCGGAGCAGTCGGTTTCCAGTTGGAAGGAGCTCCAGCTCTCCTTCCTGAAGAAGTTCCAGGCCTACACCGTCGTCCCCAAGAAGGAAGGGGACCTCATCGCCCTGAAAATGAAGCAGGGCGAAACCCTCGCCAAGTTCGCCCAGCGATTCTGGGCGGTCTACAGCCAGATCGAGGGCGCGAGGGAAGGGATAGCCATCTACGCCTTCCAGCATGCCCTGATCCCCGGCAACGACTTGCGCAAAGACTTGGCCGGGGACACCCCAGAATCCATGCCAGAGTTGATGTCCCGGGTGAAGCGCTTCATCGCCCGAGAGGAAGACGAGATCCGGGCCAGGGATCAGGACGGGCACCCGGAGCCCGAACAGAAGAATGCCCAACCTCGGCAGAGAGGCGGGAGGCCCTCCCAGAAGCAGGAGCCCAAGCGGGCCTGGGTCTCCAGTTCGGCGAAGCCTTCGTCGTCCAGGTCCGGGGGCACTTGGAAGCCCAGACCTCCCTCCAGCGCCAGTCAGAGCGTCAACGTCGTCTTCAAGGAGCCGATCTACCGCATCCTGACCAAGATCAGGTCCAAACCGTTCTTCAAGTATCCTCAGCCCTTGAAGAATGAGCCCACCGAAGACCCTCGAAGCAAGCTCTACTGCTCCTTCCATAAGGGCAACGGGCACAGGACCGAAGACTGCAGGAATTTGCAGGAGTATCTAGAGAAGCTGGCCGAAGAGGGCCACATCCCGGAGTTCATCAAGGCAGGTGATACCGGCGGCAGCGAGGGCCGGATTCATCAGAGCACGGCCCAGGCTCCAGACAGCGAGGACTCAGAGAAGATCATCAATGTGATCCATCTGGCATCCTCAGCTCCCGCTTCCTCGTCCCGGGGAAGCTCTCAGGCCCGTGCCGAAGCCAGGCGGGCTTCGCACGGGAAAGAAATAATGAAAGCCGAACTCGCTCCGGCATCCAAGAGAGCCCGCCGCGACCGACCTGCCATCTCGTTCTCGGATCGAGACCTAGAGGGAATCCAGGTCCCTCACAACGACCCCCTGCTCCTCACCATGAAGCTGAGAGACTTCACCGTGAAAAGGATCCTCGTCGACTCCGGCAGCTCCTCCGAGGTCCTCTACTACGACTGCTTCAAAAGGTTGAAACTCTCCGAAGCGGACCTCACGGAGGTCCGTGCACCCCTGCTAGGGTTGTCCGCCGCCACACCAGTCTACCCCAAGGGCAGAATCACCTTGGAAACCCAAGTTGGCGGAGCATCCGTGCTGGCCGACTTCCTGGTTGTGGATGCCCCTTCTCCCTACAATGTCATTCTGGGCAGAACGTGGCTCCACAAGTTAGAGGCAGTTCCTTCTTCCCTCCACCAAAAGCTGAAGTTCGTCCTGGAGAACAAGGAGGGCAAGATGGAAGTCATCACAGTGGAGGGAGACCAGCAGCAGGCCAGGCAGTGCATGCTGGCCGCAATCCCAGCAGTGAAGGAGCCAGAGCGCGTCAACCTGGCCGAGTTCGAGAAGGGCCTCGATGAGATCGGCCGGGACCCTGAGAAGAAGAGCATCGAGGACCTGGCCGAGGTCAGGCTAGACCCGGCAGACCCAGACCGGTTCTTCCTGATTGGCACCCAGCTGTCAGACGAAGAAAGGGCCGAACTCTCTCGGTTCTTGATGCAGAATGTGGACGTCTTCGCTTGGAGCCCAAGGGAAATGCCTGGGGTCGACCCTGAGGTCATGTGCCACAAGCTCAACGTCGACCCCGACCACAAGCCGGTAGTGCAGAGGGCCCGCAGGACCGGGCTGCAGCAGACAGATGCGGTCGTCGAAGAGGTCGACAACCTGCTAAAAGCAGGAGCCATCCGGGAAGTCCAGTACCCGGTATGGCTGGCCAACACGGTGGTGGTCAAGAAGAAAACTGGGAAGTGGAGGGTGTGCGTGGACTTCACCGACTTGAACAGGGCTTGCCCTAAGGACAGTTTCCCCCTCCCAAAGATCGACCAACTGATCGACGCCACCGCTGGTCACGACCGAATGAGCTTCCTTGACGCCTACCGAGGCTATCATCAGATCCCGCTCTACGAGCCAGACGAGGAGAAAACATCATTCATCACCCCCCGCGGCACTTACTGCTATAAGGTGATGCCCTTCGGGCTGAAGAACGCGGGGGCGACCTACCAGCGCCTCGTCACCAAAATGTTCCAGGCCCAGCTCGGCCGATCGGTAGAGGTGTACATCGACGACCAAGAGGTGTACATCTGGCGGATCTCGGCCAAGTCTTCAGCATCCTTCGCGCATACAAGCTCAAGCTAAACGCTTCCAAGTGCGCCTTCGGCGTAGCCTCTGGCAAGTTCCTCGGCAGCTTGGTAACACGGAGGGGGATAGAGGCCAATCCGGACCAGATCACTGCCATCCAGGGCATCCAGAGCCCCTCTACCACGAAGGAAGTTCAGAGGCTTACAGGAATGGCCGCAGCACTCAACCGCTTCATCAGCCGGTCGTCAGATAAGTGCAGGCCTTTCTTTCAGCTTTTAAAGAAAAATTTGAAGTTCCAGTGGACCCCTGAGTGCGACCAGGCATTGGCCGCACTCAAAACTTATTTAATGTCACCACCTTTACTCTCCACCCCAACTTTGGGGGAGATTCTGTATTTTGTACCTTGCGGTCTCGGATCACGCAGTGAGCTCCGTCCTCATCAGGGAGGACGAGGGAGTTCAAAAGCCAATCTATTACACGAGCAAGACCCTGCTCGATGCCGAGACCAGGTACGTCCTATTGGAGAAGCTTGCGTTGGCTCTAGTCACCGCCTCCCGCAAGCTCTCCCATTATTTTCAATCCCACACCATTGTGGTGATCACGGAGCACCCACTCCGTTCATTATTCAAGAAAGCTGACTTTTCAGGGCGCATATCAAAGTGGGCAGTTGAACTGGGGCAGTATGACATACAGTACCGTCCCCGAACTGCGATCAAAGCCCAGATCCTGGCAGACTTCATTGTCGAATTCGCCTCCCCCAACCCGGCTCCGACCCAGCTCGGCACGGCACTGGGGGGCACAGGGCAAGAGCCAGTAGAAACAGAGGTCCAGCAGTCTCCCACCTCGGCATGGAAGATCTTTGTCGACGGGTCGTCCACCTCCAAGAGAGCTGGCGCCGGCATAGTTCTCCAATCGCCAGAGGGACTGGTCATAGAGCAGGCCTTCACCCTGGACTTCAAAGCCACGAACAATGAGGCGGAGTACGAAGCACTAATTGCAGGGTTGAACAGCGCCCAAATCCTTGGAGCCCAACACCTGGTGATCTTCAGCGACTCTCAACTGGTAACTAGCCAGCTCGCTGGAGACTATCAGGCCAGGGACGACAGGATGGCGGCCTACTTGGCCCTTGCGAAAAAACTGCTCTCCCATTTTCAGAAAGCCGAGGTCAGGCAAATATCCCGGGATACCAACACGCATGCAGATGCGCTTGCAAACCTGGCCTCCGCTGTTGAAGCAGGAAAGAAGAGGACCATCGAGGTCGGGTCAGTATCAAGGTCAAGTCTAGAACTCCATTCATCTCGGCTTGTCCTCTGTGCTGACCTCGGCCCTAGCTGGATGGATCCAATCGTCGCCTACTTGAAGGACGACCAGCTCCCTGAGGACAAGACTGAAGCCCACAAGATCAGGCTCAAGGCAGCTCGGTTTTGGCTCTCTCCAGAAGGCAAACTCTACAGGAAGTCCTTCACAGGTCCATACCTCCAATGCGTCCACCCGACCAAGGTGGACGACTTCCTGTACGAGATCCACGAGGGAATTTGTGGCAGCCATATAGGAGGTCGGTCATTGGCCTACAGAGCAATCAGCCAGGGTTACTGGTGGCCTTACATGCAGAAGGACGCCCAGGTCTACGCCAGAAAATGCGAGAAATGCCAGAAGTTCTCCCACTCCCTCCATCAGCCAGCGCAGGATCTGAGTCCCCTCTCCAGTCCATGGCCCTTCGCTCAATGGGGCCTGGACATCGTGGGGCCTCTTCACCGAGCTCCAGGGAACAAGAGATGGCTGATAGTGGCTACGGACTACTTCACAAAGTGGATAGAGGCTGAGCCGTTGTCTTCCATCACAGACAGAGACTCCAGGAACTTCGTTTGGAAAAACATCCTTACGAGGTTCGGCATCCCCCGGACCCTGATTTTGGATAACGGGACTCAGTTCGATTCCAAGTCCTTCAGAGACTTCTGCCAAGAGCACGGCATCAGAAACCATTACTCCACCCCGGCATATCCACAGAGTAATGGCCAGGCAGAAATCTCTAACAAAGTGATCCTGGACGGCCTGAAGAAGCGACTGGACAAGGCGAAGGGCAGATGGACAGAAGAGCTTCCGAGCGTGCTGTGGGCATACAGGACAACTCCAAGGAGGTCCACTTCGGCAACACCTTTCTCTCTGGCCTACGGGATGGAGGCGGTCATTCCCTTGGAAATCGGCCTTCCTACCCTGAGGACAGAGCTGGTCGACCAAGGCCGAAATGAGACGAACCTAGCAATGGAGCTGGAACTGGCAGACGAGCGACGGGAAGCAGCAGCCCTGAGACTGACCGACTATCAGCAGCGGTTGGCCAGGGCATACAATCAAAATGTCAAAGAAAGAAGGTTCACCACGGGAGAGCTCGTTTTAAAGAAGACCCTGCCAGCTGACAAAGAACCAAGCGAGGGGAAGCTTGCCCCGAACTGGCATGGCCCGTTCAGAGTAGTCTCACTGGCAGGAAAGTCAGCTACAAGCTCGAAGACTTGGAAGGCAAGCCGCTGCCGAGACCGTGGAATGTATCCCACTTGAAGAAATTTTATTTCTAAGGATGTAATGAATCTCAGAATCAATAAAAGCAGCCTTCACATTGTCATCAACTTGTCGTCTCTCTCTGACTGGTTCCGACAGCATGGGTCCACCGCCCTGGAAATGACCTCGAGTCCAGACTCGGTCGATTCCTAAAGCTCCTGGCCTTGGGCCACGGAGAAGGCCTCGAGTTCAGACACTCGGCCGGGATTGGGTCCTCCGCCCTGGAAAAGACCTCGAGTCCAAGCTCGGTCGATTCCTAAAGCTCCTGGCCTTGGGCCACGGAGAAGGCCTCGAGTTCAGACACTCGGCCGGGATTGGGTCTACCGCCCTGGAAAAGACCTCGAGTCCAGACTCGGTCGCTTCCTAAAGCTCCTGGCCTTGGGCCACGGAGAAGGCCTCGAGTTCAGACACTCGGCCGGGATTGGGTCCTCCGCCCTGGAAAAGACCTCGAGTCCAGACTCGGTCGCTTCCTAAAGCTCCTGGCCTTGGGCCACGGAGAAGGCCTCGAGTTCTGACACTCGGCCGGGATTGGGTCCTCCGCCCTGGAAAAGACCTCGAGTCCAGACTCGGTCGCTTCCTAAAGCTCCTGGCCTTGGGCCACGGAGAAGGCCTCGAGTTCTGACACTCGGCCGGGATTGGGTCCTCCGCCCTGGAAAAGACCTCGAATCCAGACCCAGACTCGGTCGCTTCCTAAAGCTCCTGGCCTTGGGCCACGGAGAAGGCCTCGAGTTCTGACACTCGGCCGGGATTGGGTCTACCGCCCTGGAAAAGACCTCGAGTCCAGACTCGGTCGATTCCTAAAGCTCCTGGCCTTGGGCCACGGAGAAGGCCTCGAGTTCAGACACTCGGCCGGGATTGGGTCTACCGCCCTGGAAAAGACCTCGAGTCCAGACTCGGTCGATTCCTAAAGCTCCTGGCCTTGGGCCACGGAGAAGGCCTCGAGTTCAGACACTCGGCCGGGATTGGGTCTACCGCCCTGGAAAAGACCTCGAGTCCAGACTCGGTCGTTTCCTAAAGCTCCTGGCCTCGAGTTCAGGCACTCGGCCGGATTCCTAATATCAGGGTTTTTACGCCCCTCAGATCATTGCCGAGCTCACGCTTCCACGGCCGAAACCAGTGGAATGATGACTCCACTTCGGCACAAGGCAGCTCGTCTCGGCCAAGGCCAGCCATTTCGGCCAAAGGCAGCTTTCCAGAAGAAGAGAGCTGTGCTAGCACTCAAACACAAATGCAAGCATTCCAGAACAGTGCAAAGAAATGAGAAAAAGAATTCAAAAGCACTGTACACGGTTTGGGTAATCACAGAATTCCTCCCTTTTATTCATTGTAGACTGCTTTATTACAAGAATTACAGAAAAGAAAGTAAAGTACAGAAAGGAGGATCGCAGTCCTCTGAAAACAGAAAATGAAGCGAAAACTGGGAGACTCTGATCTTCACCGACTCTTCAGGCAGAAGGCTCAAGGACGCCGGATCGCTGCTTGGAGGTTTTGAGCGATCCTGAATTTCACAGAGCTTTATAACACGCTATGGCTGGTCAGACCAAAGCATCGCACAGCCCCTCCAGTTCGGAGGCCCTGGACCTCGCTGGGCTCTGCAACACCCTCGGCGGTCAGTGGGACCAGCCGAGCTTGAAGAAACCCCCGGTCCAGCGGAGCCTCAATCCCGCCTTCCGTACGACGGGCGCACAGGGCCGTGTCGGACAAGAACGCGCCACCGTCCCCCGCAGCAGATCCTCACTCTGTCTGGCCAGGGACGGATGGCCATGAACCCGCGTTCAGAGAGCGCGTGGTCCACGGGAGTTCTTTCAGAGAGCGCGCAGACCACGATAGCCTTCCCCCCTCGGGGATAGCCGTCCAACGGCGCAGGGTTCCCCCCGGATCAAGTAATTTCGGACACCTCCCGGACATGATTCCTACAGCTATGTTCTTTTCTTCTCCCATGGCGAGCTTGCTATCCCTATTTATAGGAAGAAGAAGGACTCAGTCTCCCAAAGAAGGGCTCGGTCTCCGAAAGAAGTTATGAGGGCGAAGTCTCCCACGCGTTACTGGGGACGCACGGCTGCTGACCAGCGATCCCTATGGCGCCACGTGGAGACATCCGTCCGATTCCCTCGTCAGTCGTGCCACCTTATTTGTTGCTATTTATGGTCTCCAGGATATGGAAAATCAGCGCTGACAGTTTGACTCTTTCTACCTCAAGGGCCACGCCACACAGTAAAGACATTCAATACCATTCAATGCACATCCAGAAATGAAAGAGAGACAAATGCAAAGAAAAAATGCACGAGTGAAGAAGCTCGACTTTCATTGATTGCAGAAAATATTTACAAGGCTAAGAAGCAAAAACATTACAAAGTAAAGACAGAGACAAGAGAAGGGATAGAGCTACTCCGGTCTCGGCGGTTCGACCAGGTCAATCACCGTTTCCAAGGGGCCAGAGGCTTCGGCCGAGACAGGGGCCTCGCTTGGAGCGTCGCTGGCAGAAGGGGCTTCAGCTGGCACCTCAGCCGAACCAGGAGCAGAAGAAGTCTCACCCTGAGGCACGGCCAAAGCCTCGCTGGCAACTGGGGCATCGCTCAAGACCGGGGCAGCTGGAGCGTCGTCAGCAACAGGAGCTTCGACCGGGGCGCTTTCAGTCGCAGGTGCGGAGCTCGGCTCGGGATCCAGGTCCGAATACTTCGGCAGGTCCTGATAGACAGGATGGTCTTCAGGGACCCCCGCACGTCTCAGTGCGGCCAGGCATCCTTCCTCGAACAGGATGGTGGTGATCTCCTCCACCTGCTTCTCGTACAGCTCAGTGGCTCGATCCACCCCATCCTGGAAGGCGGACTGGGCCTCGGCCTGAAGAGAGGCCTTTTCCTTCTCCAGCTCGGCGTTCGCCGCTTTCAACCTTGCCGTTTCGGCGCGCAGCCTCGTCCCCTCAGCAGTAGATTCAGCCTTCAACCTGGCCAGCTCAGACTCCAGTTCGGCGGCCTTCTTGTTCCTCGCCCAGAGCTCGCCTTTCATGTGGTCGGCCCGGGACGAGAGTTCGGCGACCTCAGTCAGAGCCGATGCCAACCGAGCGGATTCTCCAGCACTGGCCACCTTGAGCTCTTCCAATCCCTTCCGCTGCTCGTCCAGCTCCTTCTTCAGCTTCTCCAGCTCGGACTCCAGGCGGGTCACTCTCGCAGCGTTCCTATCCCTCCTTCCCACCACGGTTAGGAGCCTCTGCACGTTCTGCAAATGGAAACAGAGAGTCAGGTTCGACCAAGATACTTGAAGAATAAAGAAAAGCGTTGCAAACACTTTTACCCGAAGACTATCCTGGATCGCCGAGACCATCAGGCTCTCATCCTCGAACCTATCGTGCGTCTCCATGTCTCTTGGTAGAGCACAGGCCTTGGCGAGAGCCCCGATCACCTCGGCATTTCCCAGCAATCGGTCTTCAACGTTCAGGGGTTTGCCGGTAGTGGTTTCCATTTTCGGCTTCCACGGTGCTGGGGCAGTTCGGGGCCCGGAGGCCGATCCGGACCCTTGCCCTGCCGAGATGAGAGGCTCGCGCGCTGGACCAACAGCTGACTTGCTGACCGGCGGACTCTTTTCGGCCGGCGCACTCTTTTCGGCCGGCGCGCTCTTTTCGGCCGGCGCACTCTTTTCGGCCGGCGCGCTCTTTTCGGCCGGCGCACTCTTTTCGGCCGGCGCACTCTTTTCCTTCGGCGCGCTCTTCTCGCCTCCCTTTTCGGATGGAGCTTTAGCCCCAGGGGCTCGTTCAGGAGTTTTTGCCCTTCGACTGCAGATCAGCCTTCGAGCTCTTCTCCCCCGCCTTGGACTTCTTCTTGGGCGGGGACCCCTCCTTCGAGCGGTCCGGCGAGCGTTGCCGGACTCCCCCGCTCGAGGCGGGGGCAGGAGCAGAGGGAGAACCGGCGCCCACCGGACCCGAAGCAGCACGAGTACCGGCAGGCGACGAAGCCCGAGAAGACGACGACCTCTGCCTAAACTTAGCAGCCAGATCTCTGACAGCGAGCTCCCTCGAGCTTCCCTCCATGTCCTCTCCTCGATCAGAGAGATAAGCGTCCACTATCTGCGTCAAGTCCGGCAGCTCCGGATCAGAAGTAGACGCCTCGGCACCAGACGCAGTTCGGTCGGCAACAGGATCGGTCAAGGGGACCCCGCTAACAGCTCGGCGTCGCCTTGCACCCGCCTCTGCTCAACAGGCAAAAAAGGGTTTCAGTTCGGCATCAATGAGATAAGCAAAACAGTAAAGGAGAAAAGCAGTGATGATTACTTGGGACTTCCCGAGGGCGAAGTGGGACCGACAGCCTCCTGCTCTCACCTGGGCCGAACTCCCAATCCCCCGAGACACAGAAGAAATCTTCCTCAGCATTCTTACTTGAATCCTCCAAGGCTAGGACGAAGCCCCTTCGCTGCGGCTTCACATGGAGATAGTATCTTCCCTCCCCAGCCTTGCAGATATCATATGTATCCTCAATGTCGTGAGGGCCTAGGTTGGTCCCCAAGATCTCGTTCAGCTTCGCTGTGCCCATGATGACCTTGTAGCCATTGGGCATCAGCTGGCCCGGGGCGAGGGACCAAAGGCTAAGGCAAGCCCTAAGCAGGGGGTGCAGTGGAAACCTGACCCCACCCTCGATCACAGAGATCAGAGGGAATGGCATCCAGCCGCCGTAGCAGCGATACAGGGCAGCGTCGGCAAGGTCCGCCGGTTTTAGGAGGACCCCCTCCGGAATTTTGAAGGCAGCCCTAAACTCGGCTAAGCCCTCATCGGAATCCACCCTGAATCTAGGGGTGCCCATGACTAGAAGGGGCGACGACGAGGAAAAACCCTAGAAATCGAAAAAACCCCAAGAAGAACCAGACGGAAGAACAGAGCGACTTACAGGGACGAAGAGGCAGATCAAGAGCAGATCCGGGCGCGTTCTACGGTCGTCCCCCTCGAACAGATCTCAGGAACCAGAGCAGAAATCGAAAGTAAAGGCGAAGACGAAAGAAATCGGGAGCGAGAAAAAGAAGGGGACGACCCTATTTGTAGAAGGGGAACCCTCATTTGGGTACCGCCTCCGAATTCGAAGAGACACTTCAAAGCCCGTGCCCGTCAATCAATGAGACAACGCAATCGGCGCAGATGCTACGCGTGTAGCCGTCAGCTTGGTTCCCAAGACGAACAGGGCAGAGCATTTATTGCTTTAAAGAGTTGAAGCGACACCAGGCATAAAGAGTTGAAGCGACACCAGGTAATGATCACAGTATCCCCAGACGGATTCTTCTAGCTTTCAACCCCTAAAGGCTAGCACACTTCAGAGGTCAAAAGCTAGGGGGCAACTGTGTGGGGAGATTTCCAGAACCACAGGATTAAGTTAATCGCAGCCATCAGATGAGGTTAAGCATTCTCACGTGCCATCCTCGTGCCATCCACGTGGCACCAAGCTCACCCCGGCTACCAGGACAGGAGGCCCGGCCGAAGTCAGGCAGCTCCGGGCCCTTTGCGCCGAACTGGCCCACCTCGGGCGTCATCTCGGCAAGGAGCTCCACCTCGGCTGAGCCACCCCGGGTACCATCTCGGCAGAAAGCTCCACCTCGGCTGAAGAAGCCGGGACAGAAGCCGAAGCAAGAGAGAACCTTCACATGCGCCCCTCATCCCCCACGTCGTCAGGCACGTGGAGGGATAGGGGGACGAGCTAGTGGGACAGACGCGACATCCAGCCGCCCACAATCTTCGCCAGATCCCTGACAGAACGGCATCCAGCGGCTGAGGCCACATCAGGGCAGGGCCCGAGGGCAGATCCGCTGGTACCCCTACCGCCAAAGGCGCCCAACAGGATCTGGCCCAACAAGATGTGCATTAAATGCGATGTGGGCTGACCCGACGGGCATTTAATGCAAAGTGGGCTGGATTGGACCTCAATTAATGCAATGTGGGCTGATCGTGACTTCCCAGTCAAATCACGGGGCCCACACCACGTGGTCTCCCAAAGATACGTTCCACACTCTATAAATAGAGGTTCACGCCACCATCCAAGGTACGCCATTTTCATACACAGAGCCCTTACTCTGTCTCTCTTCTTCCTCTCCTTCCATTGTTCCAGTTCATTCACTGACTTTGGCATCGGAGAGCCTTGCGCCGCCCAGGCCAGGGTCCTCTGACCGTTTGCTATTCCCTTTCAGGCTTCCGGACGGCATCCAGTCACTCCCATTCACCATCATCTTCTCGGATAAGTCCTATTAGGCTCCCTCCTTATTGTGGGTCATTATTTTCTGCACCTACAACTCTATTTCAAGTATCTATTATGTCATTGTATCCATCCTAAAAAACCAACTTTTAAGTTTTAATTGTGGCTTCCATGAAACAAAGGAGGCATTTCTAATTTCTCTTTTCCATGTCAACATATTTGGGTAGTTGATGAAAATGTATGCCGCCATTTTCGTCATTGTAAATCTGCTGCTTATCCATAGCAATTCTTACTGGGATTTTTTTCTTCTTGGATCCGGTGGGACCATATTCTTCTCGGGCTCTTATGAACAGTTTCTCTGTGGGTCCTTTCAAAGCTAGATTTCATGTCAACTTTTCTGAAAAATACTGCAGTCCAGTAGGTGTTGACCTGCGGATATAGAAAGGGAGGGATAAAAGAATTTCCAAAGGGGCCTTCAGAATGAATTTTTAGTTCCTTAAACTTTGTGCAGCATAAAGAGTTTATTGGAGCAATCGTTGATGGTATTTGTGGGAATGGAAATATATATTGTAAATGAGTCGGAATGAGTTTGGACATGGACCCAACTAGATTATAGTTGGGTCCAAATCCATTGACGGACTCAGACCCAAATATTTAGTAGGATTTAGGTTGGTTCCATCATCATCATATTTAGGTCCACCGGCTTATAAGTTGGTCATTGTCATTGTCATCATCATCATTTGAATTACAGGCCCCTTCTTGGATGGAATAAAGACTAGTTATATTGGCCAGATGGCCCTGCATTATTACGTTATAATCTTGAGTTATTTGGATATCAGTGTTGGAGCATCTTCTATTCGGGGCCTAAAAGTCAAAGTCTTGGATATTGTATTCACATTTGATATTGTTACATGTTGCAGAATAGCACCATAAAGATATGTGTATCAATTACCTTGTTGCATAGGAGAATGTCTTCATGGTTTGGTTGCATAAATAATGATATTTGAAATTTGACTCATATCATGCTCAAATTTATAAGCTTCTGTCTGGCATTGTTATTTAGCACATATGGTATCAGTATTCTTACATTAATAAATTTTATAGACATTTGGGAGAATATTGCAATATGAATCCTTCCTTATTGAGTTATTACATGCTGATGTCCCTATGGTACTTGCCAAGTCTGCATATATTGTTAATGAAAACCAGAGGCAAGCTAAAAGATGGCATATACTCTGCAGGGAGGTTTCATTCTAGATATGGGGGTACACTACATTGCAGGATTGAGAATGGTATGCTCTCCTGTGCCTTTTATTTAATTTTCCCTTTCATATGCTTTTAGGTACCATTAAAAAAAATGCTTTTAGGCAATTTAGTTACTATCTTGGTGTCACAGATATCAATGATGATTTATAAATATTATGGCACTTGCACAAGAATGTATAAAACAAAATAAATCCCAGAATAATTGGATTTTGGCTTCCTAAGTATGGTTAATATTTAAGAATATGAATAGTTTTTTGCAGCCTTCAACTAGAATCTCTAGAACTTAGACTCTGCTTATAAATTATTCTCATTGGAAAAAAATTCTGACATCTATTTTAAGAAAAATCAGTACTTTTTTGGTATTTTTTTTAAGTATTATGTTTGTGATATTTCCCCACTTACATCCTTATAGAAAACTCCATGGTTGACTGTTCCTTTAGAATTTCCCATGATGCGAAATTGTTGAAGAGAAGAATTGCAAAATGCTTTTAAGTATTTTTTTCCCCACTTTACAAGACTCATACTCACGCACACATTGCACACTACACGATGTCCCCGACCAACTGAGCAACAGCTGGGACCCTGGGACCTTTGAAGTGCCTATTCAGCCATGTAAATTTGAGAATGTTGTGCTACGTTTCATCAAACCTTCCTGACACCATTTTATGTCCAAGCTACGCAATGTCTGCAGCATTAATTTTTTTCCTTTTTCCTTTAATCAAGTCAACATCAGCAGCATGTTCTTATTATTATCATAATTGTTATTATTATTATTATTGTTATTATTATTATTATTATTGTTATTATTTGATGAACAGGTTTTTTTAAGAAAATCCCCATCCTTCCTTTCATCAAATAGGTGCTGAAAACAAAATTTTCTAATGCAATAATGAACTACATATGCCAACAAAACTAAAATGTGTAATATGGATATAATTGAAAAAAGTTATGTGAAACAAAAACTTATTTACTAAGTTCTTAGCATGTGTTGAAAATTTCAGGCTACGCAGGCCTGGTTTTGGGCCTTTTTGTTGACAGAGGATTATCAAACATTGCGCCCAGCTCACAGACTAATGGGCATAGCCCAATTCCACAGCTCAAAGCCAATTGCACCCTCCTTTCCCAGTCCGATCTAGTGCTTCTCAAATATTTATTCCTAGAGGATTTTACAGGAAAAGACCTCTTAGATGGCTCATGCACGAAAAAGGACCCCACAGTTCGATGCACACTGAAAAGGTCCTCCTGCCAGATTTCTTCTTCTTCTTCTTCTTCTTCTTCTTCTTCTTTTTTTTTTTTTTTTTTTTTGCGTGTTTGACCGAGTGATTGGGTATAAGTTATGGTATACGGGAAATCGAGGAATGGGGTCGGCATAGTGGTAAACAAGGACTTAAAGGAAGATGTAGTGGATGTAAAGCGCTATGGAGATAGGATTATTGCAATTAAGTTAGTGTTAGGAGAAAAGATAGTGAACGTAATTAGTGCTTATGCCCCCTAGGTGGGCTTAGGAGATGGACATAAGGAGAAGTTTTGGGAAGACTTGGAAGGAGTGCTACTAGAGATACCCCAGGGAGAGATGGTCTTTATAGGAGGTGCTTTGAACGGTCATGTAGGACGTGACGTAGATGGATACATAGGAGTACACGGGGGACATGGGTATGGTAATAGAAATGAAGAAGGGAAGGATATCTTGGAGTTTTCAGTGGCTTATGATCTCATGGTAACTAACACCTTTTTTTAGAAAGAGAGGAGCATTTTGTGACTTATAAGAGTGGCTCATCGAGGACACAAATTGACTTTTTCTTAACTAGGAAAAGAGACCGTTTAGCTTGTAAAGATTGCAAGGTTATACCGGAGGAGAGCTTGACTTCCCAACATAGGTTGTTGATCATAGATGTGCGGTTACAAAGGTGGACTAGAAAAAAGAAGTTGTATAGATACTCAAGGACTAAATTGTGGAACCTGAAAGGTGATAAGCAACTAGCTTTAAGGGAAAGAGTAATAGAGGAAGACATTTGGGCGATAGATGAGAGTGCAAATAATATGTGGGATAAGGTAGCAGAGTGTATTAGGAGGGTAGGGAAAGAAGTCTTAAGAGAATCTAAAGGGAGTGCTCTGGTATAGAAAGAGGCATGGTGGTGGAGCGAAGCCGTCCAAGACAAGATAAAAGTTAAAAGAGAGTGCTTTAAATTAAAACTTGGCAAAAGGATCGAAATGAAGCGAACTTGGAGAGGTATAAAGAAGCAAAAAGAGAAACCAAAAAGGCAGTTAGTGAGGCCAAGGCAAAGGCATTTGAGGAGCTATATAGGCGACTTGACACTGAGAAAGGTGAAAGAGAGATATTCAAGCTTACTAAAACTAGAGATCGGCGGACCAAGGACTTAAACCATGTTAAATGCATTAAGGATGAGGATGAAAATGTATTAGTAAAGGAAGAGGAGATAAAGGAGCGTTGGAAGAGCTACTTCTACAACTTATTTAACGAAAGCAGTAGTAGTGACATATAATTGGGGCAGCGTACCATTTCTAGAGAAGAAGCGAATCATATGTTCTATAGGAGAATCAGTAGGGAAGAACTTAAAGAAGTATTGAAAACAATGAAGAATGGGAAAGCGGTTGGACCAGATGGCATCCCTATTGAGGTCTGGAGGTGCTTAGGGGAGGATGGTATTAGTTGGTTGACAAAGCTTTTTAATGTAGTGCTAAAGAGCAAGAAGATGCATATTGCATGGAGGAAAAGTATTATTTACCCATATATAAGAACAACGGAGATATTCAGAACTGTGCGAACTACCGTGGGATTAAATTGATGAGCCATATGATGGAATTATGGGAGGGAGTTATTGAGAGAAGACTAAGAAGAACAACAAATATCTCAGAGAATCAAATTGGTTTCATGCTTGGGAGAGCAACCATGGAGGCTATCTTTCTCCTGAGGAGGTTAATGGAACAATATAGAGAATGTCAGAGAGATTTACATATAGTGTTCATTGACTTGGAGAAGGCCTATGACCGGGTTCCTAGGGAGATTCTTTGGAGAGTTCTGGAAAAGAAAAGAGCGTGTGTCGCTTATATTGAGGCAATAAAGGATATGTATGATAGAGTCGTGATATCTACAAGGACGACTACAAGGACGACTGGCGGCGAAAGTATGCAGTTTCCTATCACGATTGGTCTACACCAAGGCTCAGCGTTAAGCCCGTACTTGTTTGCCCTAGTTATGGATGAGATTACAAGACATATCCAGGATGAGGTGTCGTGGTGTATGCTATTCGCATATGACATTGTTTTAGTGGATGAGATGAGAGAATGAGTGAATGCTAAACTAGAATTGTGGCGGAAAACATTAGAGACAAAAGGGTTTAGGTTAAGTCGATGCAAAACGGAATATTTGGAATGCAAGTTTAGTCAAAGTAGGACACCTGGTAACATAGAAGTAAGTTTGGGCACACAAAATATTATAGAGAAAGAAAACTTTAGGTACCTTGGATCTATGGTGCAATAGGATGGAGGGATTGATACTGATGTAAGTCACAGGATTCAGGCCGGGTGGACCAAATGGAGGAGTGCTTCGGGGGTCTTGTGTGATCGGAAAGTCCCCCTCAAGGTTAAATGAAAGTATTATAAGGTGACGGTACGACCAGTGTTGTTATATGGATCAGAGTGTTAGGCATTAAAGCATAATCATGTCAAGAAGATGGAAGTTGCGGAGATGAGAATGCTAAGATGGATGTGCGGGATCACAAGCAGAGATATGATTATGAATGAGGAGGTTAGGGGCAAAGTAGGAATAGCACCGATTGGAGATAAAATGAGAGAAAATCGACTGAGATGGTTCGGCCATGTTAGAAGGCGTCCAACGGAGGCACCTGTTAAAAGATGTGAAAGCATGAAGATTGCCAGGAGTAGGAAAGGGAGAGGGAGACCCAAGAGAAGTTGGAAATAAACTATTAAACATGACTTTGCCTACATGGATATAAAGGAGGACATGGCCCTAAACAGATTTGATTGGCATCGTCAAATCCATATAGCCGACCCCACCTAGTGGGAAAAGGCTTGGTTTGGTTTGGTGTTTGACCGAGTGACGATATCGTCGCAATAGTGGCGAATCGCAGCCAGAAACTCGTATCTTCCTGCTTCACTTGAATCATCAAAGGGCTTCCGACAACAGGAAATGAGTTTCAGAGCATCCCAGATCTCTTAGATGAACTTGCCCAAACCCTAACACTAGAAGTCCAAGGAATGAGAGAAACATCAAAAATTAGAAATCATGGATTTGGAAGAGATGAAGAGGAATTGCCCAAACCCTAACACTAGAAGTCCGAGGAAGGAGAGAAACATCAAAAATTAGAAATCATAGGTTTGGAAGAGATGAGGAGGAGAAAGGGGGTTTGAGGAAAGGAGATATGATAGAGGGGAGAGGAGAGAGAGAAAGAGATGGGCGACGATATCGTTGCTCCCCTCCAAAGTTATAATAAAAATAAATGCAATTAGCCCCACGGGACCACATCTGTATATTAATATTTAGAAGGTCCTTCTTCGCGCACGAGCCATCCAAGAGGTTTTTCCCCATAAAATCCTTTTATTCCTAAATGCATGTCTCCAAAGTTGATTCTGTATTAAGTCATCATAGTTTCACCTACGATGCCCATATATGGTAGGGACACGGATTTTACATATAAAAAGTGAAGTGTTGGATATGATACGACACATGTTACCTATTTTGAAGTATCCGTGCATCATAGAGTTTCACACAATGTAACTTGATTGTTGCGAACATAGTCAACCTTTTCTGTGTATGTGGTTGTTTCATTGACATTCTTTAAAACAATTCTCTTAATATCTACAATAACTTGTATTCTTGTTACTGCTGGGTAGGTGGTTGGGAGCGAGGTAACTTCAGTATCTGTTATTTCCTCTCACGTGGATAAAACTTTGCCACCACCAGACACTATATCTGCTCTCATGTAAGTTTTAAAGCATGTAGTGTGTCTCCGTAGTAAAATATTTCCAGACCATTAGAGATGTGTGATGATCTTGGATGTGTTTCATCTTTCAAGTCAACTGGAGAATGGTTGTCATGGACTGTTTGCAATGATAGTGTCCTCAAGATCACCCAAGGTGTGTTAAAATGTTATAGTTTTTGTACCTTGGTAACACATGATATCTTCTATGATTTTGTATGATTACCTCCTATATGCTTGCAAAATTGCACTTACGGACTGTCCTAGGGATTTAAGTTTTTAGATATATTGGCAAGTTATTGGCTCTAAGGGTACAGTGCAAGTTGAATGTTGGAATATTGATGGAAGGCATGGTTACTTGGTAAAGTAGAAACTACCTCTCCATGAGACGATTTTTCTCAAAGAAACAACAATTCTTGAAGTAATTGCCAGTGGTGTTGTTGCAGGTTTCATTTTATTCAACTGATGGGAAATGGCAAACTAACTTCTACCCTTTTTCTGGAGTGAATGAAGAATTACAAGCTTTTGTTCATGACATGTTGCAGCTTGAGGTAACATAATTTTGTAAATGTGTTTTGCGGTGCATGATTACCAATCAACTTCTCCTTTCCTTATTTTGCTAGCCATGATGTTCTGTATTTCCATGCTGTATGAGTTTTTTGCTTTATTTCTTACTTGAGAAGAAAAGGCAATCCAAAAGCTGCTGGCGCACCACTCCAAAAAGGATGGAAGCAAAAGAGACTCCAACTATTGAAGAGAGTGTGGGTCACACTTGGAGATACTATTCTAAGTTCCTTCAATAGATTGCCTTCTATTTGTTGGAATGGGTATTAGACTATAATCTTTTTAGACAAGTGACAGCTAAGGTTAATCTTTCGAGGTTACAATTCCATAAAAAATAGAAGTTTATTAAGAAAACTCAGCATTTATAAACTCAGCATTTATCTTTGAAGTCCTGTTGGCAATGAAATAGGGAAACATAGTTATTAAGATTTTTATCCTGGAGGTGTTAATAGATATTGGTAAATAGCATCTATAAATGGACATTGTAGGTTGTTTTATGGGAAATTGATATTTCCTTGAAAAATTAAACTATTTAGTGATTCTTTGGAATGGAGTGTTTTGTTGAATATTGGTGTCTCCAATTGTTGATAATCTGCACATGTTTAATTTGCGATCCCCTTGCTTCTCGTTTTCTGTTTGCTTCGTTCTGTGCTGAGCATTGTTAATTGGAGCATTTTCTTTGATTGTGCTGCCTTAGCAGGCCAGAGCTCTTTTTGAAGCTGAGCCTCACAGTTCTTTCATCGAAAGTGCTCGAGATATCACTGTTCTAAAAGCCATGCTTGAATCTGGCACTAAGCATGGAGCACAGGTGCATGTGAAGAAGCTCTAATTGAATTGGATAGGCATAATGATGATGACTCATCTAATGCAAGAGGGCCAGTACTATTATTCAACAACTGGGTTAGATGACAATACTCATATTGTTTGCCTATAGAAGAATCAGCTCCTGCAGAGTTCAGACAAATCCTTTGTGAAAAGAACCAGTTATGAGTGTCATTCTTTGTATGGGAGTTTCATTGCTCCTCCCATGAATTGTTACCTCTCTACTTTTGCTGAAATATGAAACGTATTCTGTGTAACTAATTAGTCGAATTACGGTTAATAGGAAGTGAGATCCTGATAAAATCCTCGGCAAATGAGTGCATAAATTGTCTTTAATTCCTTGCTAATCTTTCATTCTGGATCTCCTTTTCCATTTAGGACTGCAGCGAGAGGATTCTGCACTCTTTGGATTCTGTTTCCATAGGAGAGAAGAATCCTGAATTTTTACCTCTCCCATATGAAATTGAATTCTGTATCAAGGAAAATCAGTCCCTATTCCACAAGGGACACGTGAAACACCAAACAATGGGTTGCATTGAAAATCAATACAATTTACCTCTCTATTTCTAAGGGTATTTTTATCAGCAGTGCATTATGTCGGATTCATAATCATCATCATCATCGTCGTCGTCAAAGCCTTGTCCCAACTATGTTGAAGCTGACTATATGAGTTTTGTTTCTCCTTACTACTAAATATTGTTTTTTTCCTGTTTTTCTGTTTTTGGTGAAAGTACTACTATAGATGAAAAACTCTTTTTTGAAAAAAAAATAAAAATAAATGTTACACAGAGTATTTCCATTTGAAGTTAATTAGGATAAATACAGATTACCTACCTGGACTTTGAATGAATTTCAGACTACCCCCCCCCCCCGAAGTTTGGTTTTTTGTACTAAACCTACCTGTACTGGTAACTAACATACAAAAGTGATGGATTCTGTTAGTTTTAACGGCGTATATGTATAAATGCCTTGTATTAAAGACTGGTGGCAACTTACTCTTGCAAATGGTTTAAAAACAAGACGTTTTTGCCCCTGAACCCACCTATAAAGAAAGGACGATAGCCCAAAGACTTTCTCTTCAGAAAAAACGTTAGAAGCGAGAGCAAACGAAGTTAAGCAGAGGGTCTCTTTCTTCCTCTTTCGTCAGCCATCAAGAGGGGAGCTTCAAATATCGTCTTCTTCAAACTCATATACCCAGTTTTCTCATGGAACTTTTTCTCCATTTGATGGTGAAAGTCGCTTCTATCACTGTGGGCATAGGGCTGCTTTGAGAACTTCTCGAACACAACGGAGCAATGGGAGGAGGTTTCTTGGCTGTGCACTATATGGGGTAATGCTTTGATCATTCTGTTTGATCTTTTTCATGTCTGGTCAACCATGGTATTCTTATTTCTATTTTTTTGAATTTGTTATCAGATCCAACCAACATGTGGATATCTTGAATGGGTTGATGGAGAAATAGAGCTTCAGTCGAAGCTATTGGATAGGATTGATGTGTTGGAGAGGGAACTGAAGTTAACCTGTAGAAGGGAAAGATGTTTCCTACGTTTGTTGTTGTGGACATGGGCTGGAATTGTATTTGTGTTTTTCATTTGTTATCTACTGATATCTTGGACTACTGTAGATGTCATCGAATTACCATAAATGTACATATGTATCAGTTGGAATTGAATATCAAATGGGTTGGTGGTATTTGTTTTTCAATGACTACTTTTTTTATGAACTTCAATTAACCTGCAAATAACAAAACATTGACAAAGAAAGAAGAAAAAGGAACTGGACATGAATACAATGAACAATCAGTTGCTGGGAACACCATCATCCTACAATTATCCAAAAAAACTGGAAACATAATCATCCAAAAAGTAACAAAATAAAATAGAAATATCATCATCCAAACAGTAACTAAAAAACTAAAAACATCATCATCCAAATGGCAAAAAAGATCATCCAAAGTTGTTTTAAACAGTCATCAGTTACACAACATCATCCAAAATAACAGTGGTTGTTGTCATCAACAAGTCTTACTCCATTTTTCTGCTATAATTCGCCCTGTAGCAGTGATTTTTGTTGGTGATGGATTTGGTTGAGAAGAAGCCTGCCTGACTCTCCCCTGACCAATCAAGATTTAGTTAGGAGTTAAAAAATCATATGAGCTAAAAGCATGCATATACTCTAGTTAGGACAAAGGGTGAAAAAAATGCATTCACAATACCTTGTGTGGTGGCTTGGTATGAGAAGCTTGCTGAGGTTGGGAAGCTGACTAAGGGTGGGAAGCTGATTGAGAACCTGATTGAGGTTGTGATGTAGAACTAAAAAGTCTTGAATTGGGATGCACTGGTCCCTTGCAAGATCTGGCATTATGGCCCATTTTCAAGCATCTAGCACAAGTCATTGTTCTATTCATTCTAGAAACTCTACTAGAATTGTTATACTCATCTGCATCCCTCCTCCTCAACTTCCTTGGCCTACCTGTAGGTCTTCTATACAAAGGAGGACCAACTGCTTTCATTCCACTTTCAACCCAATCATGCATTCCAGGTACTAGGTGTATCATACAATTATATGCCATTAAATACATCTCTTTGCTGTAGCATGCATGAATGTAATATTCAGGCTTCTCTTGATTCATGTATATACATGCAATGGCATGCTTACAAGGTATCCCTGTCAGATCCCACATTCTGCATAAAAATGTTCTTGTCTCAATGTTAACAACAAATGTTTTGGCAGAACAATCAACCTCAAATTCACCTCTGCCAGACCAGTTGGCAAAACAGTGTTTACTGTCATTCTTGTTCGTTTCCAACATATCCAATATCCCCGGACAGACTGTTCCACCATATTTGGTCATTCCTCTTAATTTCACTTGAGTTCTATTCATCGGCTTCCTCCTTACACACTCAAGCAAACCAACTATTGGTTTCTCTCTTGCCTCAAGTATGTAACTGTTAAAAGACTCACACAGGTTGTTTGTTAATGCATCACATTTAGCCCTTGTGGAAAAATGAGACATGGCCCATCTGTTTAGATTGGCAGCCATCAGCCAATTATATGCAGTCTTGTCCATCTCTAATATCCTCTGCATGTGACTATCAAACTCTCTTGGTGAACCACTTGATGCTGCAGCCCACATAGCATCTTTCAACAATTTGCCTTTGAAAAGTTTTTTGAAATTGTCATACATATGCTTCAGGTAGTGTCTAATTTCAGCAGTAGGCACAACTGTCTCAAATGCTGCATCAAGCCCTTTCTGTCTATCAGACATGAAAGTCCAACCCATGTCACCCCCATCTCCAATGTCATCAATTAATGATTTCAAAAACCAAGTCCATGAGTCCTTATTTTCAGCCTCTACAATAGCCATGGCAATTGGATACATATTCTCATTCCCATCTCTACATATTGCAGCCAACACTTGTCCACCATAAATACCTTTGAGGAAGCACCCATCTAGACCAATTATGGGTCTACATCCATTCACAAACCCAACCTTTTGTGCCTTATAGCAGACATACAATCGATGAAAATATGGAATTCTATCCATATGAGGTCTTTGTGTCACTACTAACAAACTTGTATTTGGATTGTGCTTCTGGACAGTGACACAATAGTCCCTCAATCTAGTGTACTGCAGTCTAATATGTCTAGATATGTTATCTGCTGCCTTTCTCTTTGCTCTGTACAACTTAGCCCTAGACAAATCAACCTTCAAATCTCTTCTCATCTCTTTCTGCATTGCGGGAATTGACCATTTCGAATCATCACTCATTCTCTACTGGTATTTATTAGCTATATAACTTGAAGTGACCAAGTGGCTTTTGAATTTCATACCACATGCATGTTTGAGCTTGAATGTCTTAATTTGAAATGTCATCTCACCCTGCATGGGTGACGCATGAATCCTAAATCCACAATCATATTTACAGACAGCTGTGATTCTCTTGTTCTCATTTTTTAGATATTTAATGTCATAACCATGCCTTACAGTCCACTCAACAAGTGCTTGTCTGAATACTTGTGGACTTGCAAATATCATACCCAATTTGAGCTAAGGATTCCCCATATCAGTTAACTCATTAAATTCGGGCCATTTCGGTTTGTTGTTCTCATCAGATGAGCTACCCAAAGACTGAAGCTCATCCCCTTCCTCAACATCTGTAAATCAGTTCTCATCAACTGGTACTTTCTGGTTTTGGGTTTGTTCTCTTTGCATATACTCAGCTTCATGAGGCTGTGATTCTTTCTCAGGAGGTTCTCTGAAGATATCCTCATCATCAACCTTCTCAACATCCTCATACAACTTCGGAGGCTCAACCTCACTGTCATCATCACTGCCTTCATCAAAAGCAGACACATCCTCAACATCAGCTGCATAGTCCTCCTCACAGTGGGTTTTTCTACTACTTGACCCTTTGTTCTCAACATTCTACATCAAGACCTTCCCCTTAGGTGAGAGTACCATCAGAGGTTCATGTCCCCTCTCTACATAAACAGTCAACACATCACTTCCTTTATAATGTTGTAATAGGAGAAATACATCCTTGTCTGACTCAATCCTCTTTAGACCATCATCAAAACCCAAGTCTGGCACATTAAAATACATCATACTATTATCTGGGTACCCTAGTTCCATCACATAATCCTTAAGCTCAAAAAATGATACTTTATCAATATCAAAGTCAATGATTTCATCTACTTGACCCCCACTGTATAAATATTTGGTGGCTGTGTGAAATAACCACCATGGTGGAATCGTACTGTTACTTCTTCAAACGACATCTGCATGTAAATGACATTTTTAAAAGGAGTCAAATCCAGACAAAATAGGAAAGAAAATTGGGTGTTTGACAAAAGAGAGGGTCACTGTGGTCCCCTCCATGTATGAAAGCCAAAAGGACCCGACACAGTGCAGACAGGTGGGGATATTCTTCCACCAACATTCATAAAAAAAAACCCAATTAAAATAGATAGCACAAGAGGGGACCATTTTTCGCACAACATCACTATCACACACAACATCACAACATCACTATCACTAACAAAATAAGACAAAATGGAGATTTTATTGGCCCATCATAGAAAGATCATATTACAAGCATAAGCTAAAATGGATAAAACTGTACACTTTGAAGACAGCTTACATACTAAAGATGAACCCTGAAGGACAATAATGGATGGCCGGCTAAAACTTCCAATTTGGAAAAATTTCTAACCCAGTTATATTGAGCCAAGCACAACTTAACAATATGACAACATTCATTTTCTCTGAAAATAATGTCTCTGTAAAGGCCCAAATTCTTAAAACAATAAAAAATTTGAAGTCTACATAGGAATGAACCATGGTTAGGACATCCGAGACTCACACATTAAATTTCCAGTTTCCTTCAGAAAGTAGACAAAAACATCATATTTAAGGAGCAAAAGACGCCACATGTAGAGAATCAATTCACAAGAGATGATAAATGCATGTTACAATTTCTGGGTTTTACTCTAAATTCACCATCATTAACAAAAACAAATTTATGTAGTATGATACCCAAAACCCATAACTAGGGTTTGATAATCATCATATCAAACTTACAAATGATGGAAACTGAAAACCCAACAGAAATAAAATACAGCCAATTATCAAACATGAAACTAAATGAATTCAGAAGCATTAAAAGATAACAATAACACTTAAAATCAACTGACCCAAACTGCTAAAGTTGGAAATAACAGTAAAAAATCAAGCGCCGATGATAAGAAAAAATCGCAACTTTAGTTCTCAGACTCGCAGGATGTGTTCGATAGAGAAAACCCAACAAAAGACCTTCAATCACTTGGAGAGAAAGAGCAAAGTCTGAAATAGGGGGGGTTGATCGCTTCTTGATGGAGTTCTTTGAAGAACCCTAACCGCTGCTGTTTCTCCCAAAATCGCAGAGTTCTTTGAAAAACCCTAACCGCAGGCTGAAATCGATCCATCTTCTTGATGGATTTTCCAGACCAAAATCTCTGGGTTGATCGCTTCTTACAGGCAGTGATTGAATAACCTCCCAAAATCTCCACTTCTTCGAGGAACCAAACCACAGTCCAGAAAGTGCGAAAATGATGGAAACGGGCAAGACATGAGTTATATACAGAGGGGTAATTTCGTCATTCATTCTTTTCCGTCACGAACGTCTGTATTTGCATTATCATTTTAAATACATGTAGGTTTAGTACAAAATACAAAACTAAGGGGGGTATTCTGATATTCATTCAAAGTATAGGTAGGTAATCTGTATTTATCCCAAGTTAATTTCATAGGTAAAATCTGAGTCTTCTCATGAAACTTACTCTCACTTTTTTCAATGGTCTACAAGACAGAATTTTCACCATTTGATTTGACCCATGGCTACTTTGTGATCTACCATGTTCATAGGCCACTGGGTAGATGTTAGAACTATCTATTTGATGCAAAATTAGCACCATGGCCTGGGTATTGCTGGACCAATAAGCGATTGGCTCTGAACCAAAAAAGTTGCTACTAGCCTTTTGATGTAAGGCCATGAATATCAGCCATCCTCTTCACAGGCATGCACAGTAGCATCATTGTACAGATGGAAATTCCAATGCAGGCTTGCACAGTAGCCTTTTGTTCTAAAGTCCCCCTTCTGTTTTGAAGGCTTTGATATACCTTACAGATGTGCCATGTGTTCATCTTTTATGCATAATCTATTGTAGTTCCAAAAAAGGATGATTTGAATTGCAATAAAACAGAAATGGGGGACAACTTTTGTACCTTTTAAAGAAAAATGATCTGAAGTCTGAAAAAACTATTGTCTTGTGAATGTTAAATATTATGTTGTCATTCCATTTGTATCAATGGAAGATAAGCCCAAAATAGAGTAGAGTTGCATGGACTCACCATGAGAAAAAAAAAATCATCCTGGTTGGGTAATATTGGCCATTTGTCAATCCAAAGGTTGTATCACTCTTGTAATCAGTAAATTTGGGAGCAAACCATGGGGAAAAGGGTTTGATATTTTAATGTAATTTTTTTTTACATGAGACTTGGTCAATGTTGTCTTACAAAAATGATTATAATATATGAAGTGGATTTAAATGTAGCAATTAGACATGCCACCCCTTTAATTCTCATAAACTACTGGATTCTTTTTAGGTGAGAAAGACAGTTGACATGATAAATTTTGTTTATTGAGTCTTTAGGCCTGTAAAGGAACATTATTAAACTGAAAATTAGAATATGGAACTTGTGGGGAGATTTCCAAAGCTCCAGGATTACGCTAATCACAACCATCAGATGGGACTAAGCAATCTCACGTGCCATCCGCGTGCCGCCCACGTGGCACCAGACTCAGCTCGGCTACCAGGACAGGGGCCCCAGCCGAAGTCAGGCAGGTTCGGGCCGCTGGCGCCGAGCTCGGCTACCCCAGGTGCCCACCTCGGCTGAAGGCTCCACCTCAGCCGAAGGAGCCGGGACGAAAACCGAGGTAGGAAAGAATATCCACTCGCGCCCTTCGCCCCCCATGTCATCAGACACATGGAGGAATAGAGGCGCGAGCCAGTGAGACAGATGCGACATCCAGCCGTCCACAATCTTCACCAGATCACTGATAGGGCGGCATCCAGCGACTGAAGCCAAATCAGGGCAAGGCCCGAGGACGGATCCGATGGTACCCCTACCGCCAAAGGTGTCCAACACGATCTGGCCCAACAAGATGCGCATTTAATGCGATATGGGCTGATTCGACTGGCATTAAATGCAAAGTGGGCTGGAATGGACTGCATTTATTACTTTGTGGGCTGATGATGACTTCCCTATCAAGTCACGGGACCCACACCAAAATATCATCCAAAGATATCGTCCAGGCGTCTATAAATAGGGCCTCATTTCACATGCAAGGTACGCACAATCCAACCCAAGGAGCCGTTACTCTGTCTCTCTTCTCCCTCTCCTTCCTTTGTTCCAGTTCATTCACTGACTTAGGCATCGGAGAGCCTTGCGCCGCTCAGGCCAGGGTCCTCTGACCGTTTGCTCTCTCCTTTCAGGCTTCCAGGCAGCAGGTTGTCTTCTTCATTTGGGTAAGTCCTGTAAGGCACCCCGATTATTGTGGGTCATTATTTTTCTGCACCTACAATTGGCGCCGTCTGTGGGGAGGCACTATCCCAACCTTCCAAACCTTCCCGATCTTCCCAAAAACCATGCCTCCGAAAGCTAAGAAAGGCGGAGAGTCCCAGAGAGCGACTTTCGTGCGTCCAGACCCGTTCGCGGACATCCCTCCTCAGGAATGGCCCGCGGCGGACCGTGGTGCGTCAGCAGGTGAGGAGCGCGTGGCCTCGCGACCTTTCGTCGAATCTCCTTTCCGTGAGGGGCTCAAAACCTCGTGCTCTGACGATGAGGTCCCGCCTCCCCCACGAGGGGAGCGTCGACGTGATCACCCTTCCAAAGGCAAAGCTCCGATGGTAGAAGAGCCTCGCCACGTGCAACCCCCTGATGCTGGAGGAGACATCGCAGCTCAAAACGCTCTCCTCCAGGAGCAGGAGCGAGTAATCCGCCAACTCCAGCAGCTGAGGGCGGTGCAAAATGCCTCTCAAAGGCAGCCCTCAGAGCCCCGAGGCGAGAAGGGAGCCATCCAAAGCAAGGTAGTCCAGCCGTCCCGAGAGGATCTAAGAGCCTTTCTAGATAAAAAACGCAGCCATGCCTACGATGAGGGATCGAGCAACACCCGTAGCCATCGTGGCCGCGACGGGCGAGCTCATAGCCATCATGGTCGAGGCCATGCAAAGCGGAAGCCAAGGGCGATGACACCAGAGAAAGACGACGAGCAGGAGCGGCTCGACAAGCGCATCAAGCTAGCTCTCCAGCGCAATCTGGAGATGTAGGACCAGCAAGAGATATGTGGCCCCACCGATCTGGGGGCCTCTCCTTTCACCCGAGATATCGAAAGAACTCCCTTGCCTAAGAAGTTCTCAGTCCCGCGGTTCGTCCCCTATGACGGACTATCTGATCCATCTGCTCACCTCCGTCATTTCTCCCAAAAGATGTCCATCTGGGGGAACGAGGACCACCTCAACTGCAAGATCTTTTCCTCGAGTTTGAACGACCTCCCCCTGAAGTGGTTCTGCGCCCTCCCAGAGAAGTCTCTCTCGAGTTGGAAGGAACTCCAACTCTCTTTCCTGAAGAAGTTCCAAGCCTACAGCATCGTTCCCAAAACCGATGCCGACATCCTCGCTCTAAAGATGAAGCAGGGCGAGACCCTCACCCAGTTTGTCCGGCGATTCTGGGCAATTTACAATCAGATCGAAGATACTAGAGAAGAGGTGGCGATTCTCGCCTTCCAGAATGCCCTGTTACCAGGGCATGAGCTGCGGAAAGACTTGGCAGGAGATCCCGCTCCCTCCATGCCGGCCTTGATGTCCCGGATAAAACGCTTTATCGCTCGGGAGGAGGACGAAATCAGAGCTCGGGAAGAGGAAGGCCGCGAGGTAGCAGACCCGGAACCCAAGGAAAGGAGCAGCCAGTCCCAGCAACGGAACAAGAAGCCATTCCAGAGGCAAGAACCGAAGCAGGCCTGGGTCTCCAATTCGGCAAGACCCTCAACGTCCCGGTCTAGGGGCGGCAGGAGAGCTAGACCTCCCTCCGACGCCCGCCAGTCTATGAGCGTCGTTTTCAAGGAGCCGATCCACCAGGTTATGAACAAAATCAAATCTCAACCATTTTTCAGATGGCCTCGCCCTTTGGCAGGCGATCCCTCCACTCGTGACCAATCCAGGTTTTGTGCCTATCATAAGGGCAACGGGCACAGGACCGAGGAATGCAGGACTCTAAAGTTTCATTTGGAGAGGTTCGCCAAGGAAGGCCACCTCGCGGAGTTTGTAAAGGCAGGAGATGTCAGCAGCGGCGGCGGTAGCCGGGCCCATCAGAGCGTGGCCAGAGATCCGGACAGTGAGGACTCCGAGAAGATCATCAACGTGATCCACCTGGCGCCCTCAGCTCTCAGCTCGAGACAGTCCTCAGGCTCGTGCCGAAGCCAGAAGGGCCTCGCACGGGAAGGAAGTGATGAGAGCTGAGCTCGGGCCAGCGCCCAAGAAGCCTCGCCGTGACTGTCCAGCAATCTCTTTTTCAGATAAAGATCTGGAGGGGATCCAGCTCCCTCACAACGACCCCCTGCTATTGACCATGAAGCTGAAGGACTTCACTGTGAATAGGATCCTCGTCGACTCCGGCAGTTCCTCCGAGGTCCTCTACTATGAATGCTTCAAGAAAATGAACCTCTCCGAAGCCGACCTCACGGAGGTCCGTGCACCCCTGCTTGGGTTATCCGCCAAACCAGTTTATCCCAAGAGTAAAATCACCCTGGAAACCCGAGTGGGCGGAGCCTCCGTGCTGGCCGACTTCCTAGTCGTGGACGCCCCTTCTCCTTACAACGTCATCCTGGGCAGAACGTGGCTCCACAAATTGGAAACAGTCCCCTCTTCCCTGCACCAGAAATTGAAATTCGTGCACGAGAATAAGGAGGGTAAGATGGAGGTGATCACAGTGGAAGGAGATCAGCAGCAGGCCAGGCAATGCTTGCTGGCCGTGGTCCCAGCAGAGAAAGGGCCAGAGCGCGTCAATCTCGCGGAGTTTGAAAAAGGTCTAGATGAGATCGGCCGTGATCCTGACAAGAAAAGTTTTGAAGACCTAGCCGAAGTCGGACTCGATCCAGCTGACCCTAATAGATTTTTCCTGATTGGCACACAGCTGCTAGATGAAGAGAGAACCGAGCTCTCAAGGTTCTTAATGCAAAACGTGGATGTCTTCACCTGGACCCCGAGCGAAATGCCTGGGGTCGACCCCGAGGTCATGTGCCACAAGCTGAATGTGGACCCTGGCCACAAACCAGTAGTGCAAAAAGCCCGGAGGACGGGGATCCATCAGACAGACGCGGTAGTCGAAGAGGTCGAGAAGTTACTGGAGGCAGGCGCAATCCGGGAGGTCCAGTACCCGGTCTGGCTGGCCAATACGGTGGTGGTTAAGAAAAAGACAGGCAAATGGAGGGTGTGCGTGGACTTCACCGATCTCAATAGGGCTTGCCCTAAAGACAGTTTCCCCCTTCCAAAGATTGATCAGATGATCGACGCCACCGCCGGTCATGACCGAATTAGCTTTCTTGACGCCTATAGAGGCTACCATCAGATTCCGATGTATGAGCCAGACGAGGAGAAAACCGCTTTCATAACTCCTCGTGGCACATATTGCTACAGAGTCATGCCTTTCGGGCTGAAGAACGCGGGGGCGACATATCAGCGCCTCGTGACAAAAATGTTCCAGGCTCCACTCGACAAAATGGTGGAAGTCTACATTGACGACATGGTCGTCAAGTCCAAGCTCTCCAGTGACCATCTGGTGGACCTGGCCCAAGTCTTCAGCATCCTTCGCGCATTCAAGCTCAAGTTGAATGCTTCCAAATGCGCGTTCGGCGTAGCTTCCGGCAAGTTCCTCGGAAGCCTGGTGACGCGGAGGGGAATAGAGGCTAACCCGGACCAGATCACTGCAATCCTGGGCATCCAGAGCCCATCTACTACCAAGGAAGTTCAGAAGCTCACAGGCATGGCTGCAGCACTCAATCGCTTCATCAGTCGATCATCAGATAAGTGCAGGCCATTCTTTCAGCTTCTGAGAAAAAATTTAAAATTTCAATGGACCCCCGAGTGCGACCAAGCGTTGGCAGCACTCAAAACCTATTTGTCTTCACCTCATTTACTCTCTACCCCAACCCAGGGGGAGATTTTGTATTTATACCTTGCGGTCTTGGATCATGCTGTGAGCTCCGTCCTCATCAGAGAGGACGGGGGGAACAAAAACCAATTTACTATACGAGCAAGATCCTGCTCGACGCCGAGACCAGATATCTTTCGTTGGAGAAACTCGCGCTGGCGCTCGTTAGCGCCTCCCGCAAGCTCTCCTATTATTCCCAATCCCACACCATTGTGGTGATCACGGAGCACCCACTCCGTTCTATATTCAAAAAAGCTGACTTTTCAGGACGAATCTCCAAATGGGCAGTCGAATTGGGGCAGTATGATATTCAGTACCCTCCCCGAACTGCGATCAAAGCCCAAATTCTGGCTGACTTCATCGTAGAGTTCGTTTCGCCAAGCTCGGCTCCGACCCAGCCCGGCACGGCACTGGGGGGCGTAGGGCAGGAGCCTGAAGTTACCAAGGTCGAACAAGCTCCCGCTGGGGCATGGAAGGTCTTTGTTGATGGTTCGTCCACCTCCAAGCGAGCTGGCACCGGCATAGTCCTCCAATCGCTTGAGGGATTGGTCATAGAGCAAGCCTTCACCTTGGACTTCAAAGCAACGAACAATGAAGCATTGATAGCAGGGTTGGATAGCGCCCGAATCCTCGGAGCCTAGCACCTGGTGATCTTCAGTGATTCGCAACTGGTAACTAGTCAGCTCGCTGGGGATTACCAGGCCAGGGACGACAGGATGGCGGCCTACTTAGCCCTCGCGCAAAAACTGCTCTCCCTTTTCAAGACAGCCGAGGTCAAGCAAATCTCCAGAGACACCAACACGCATGCTGATGCGCTTGCAAACCTGGCCTCCGCTGTCGAAGTAGGAAAGAGAAGGACTGTCGAAGTCGAATCGATATCAAGGTCAAGCTTAGAACTCCACTCACCTCGGCAAGTCCTTTGCGCAGACCTCGGCCCGAGTTGGATAGACCCAATCATCTCATACTTGAAGGACGACCAGCTCCCCGAGTACAAGATTGAAGCCCATCGAATCAGACTCAAGGTAGCTCGATTCTGGTTATCTCCCGAAGGCAGACTCTACAGAAAGTCCTTCACGGGTCCATACCTCCAATGCGTCCATCCCAGCAAGGTGGACAATTTCCTGTATGAGATCCATGAAGGAATCTGCGGCAGTCACATCGGAGGCCGGTCACTGGCCTACAGGGCAATAAGCCAAGGCTACTTGTGGCCCTACATGCAAAAGGATGCACAAGTGTATGCCAGGAAATGCGAGAAGTGCCAGAAGTTCTCCCACTCTCTTCATCAGCCAGCGCAAGACCTAAGTCCCCTCTCTAGTCCATGACCCTTTGCTCAATGGGGGCTGGACATTGTGGGACCTTTTCACCGAGCTCCGGGAAACAAAAGATGGTTGATCGTTGCAACGGATTACTTCACGAAGTGGATAGAAGCTGAGCCGCTGTCTTCCATCACGGATAGGGACTCCAGAAACTTCGTATGGAAGAACATTATAACGAGGTTCGGCATCCCCAGGACCTTGATTTCGGACAACGGGACTCAGTTCGACTCCAAATCCTTCAAGAACTTCTGCCAAGAGCATGGCATCAAAAACCATTACTCCACTCCAGCATATCCACAAAGCAATGGCCAGGCTGAAATTTCTAACAAGGTGATCCTGGATGGCCTCAAGAAGCGGTTAGACAAGGCAAAAGGGCGATGGACAGAGGAGCTTCCCAGCATGCTGTGGGCATACAGAACAACTCCAAGGCGATCCACCTCGGCGACCCCTTTCTCTCTGGCTTACGGGATGGAGGCGGTCATTCCCTTAGAAATCGGCCTCCCCACTCTGAGGACAGAATTGGTCGACCAGGGCCAAAACGACACAAACTTGGCAATGGAGTTGGACTTAGCAGACGAGCGTCGAGAAGCAGCAGCCCTACGATTGACTGACTATCAGCAGCGGCTAGCCAGAGGCTACAATGAAAAAGTCAGAGAAAGAAGTTTCTCCGTTGGCGAGTTGGTCCTGAAGAAATTCCTGCCAGCTGACAAAGATCCAAATGAAGGAAAATTAGCCCTGAGCTGGCACGGTCCATTCAAGGTGGTCTCACTGGCGGGACGATCCTCTTACAAGCTCGAAGACTTAGAAGGCAAGCCATTGCCGAGGCCATGGAATGCATCCCACTTGAAGAAATTCTATTTCTGAAGATGTAACACAAACCTCAGAATCAATGAAAGCAGCTTTTGCCATCCATCTGTGTCATCTCTCCCTATCTGAGTTCGGCAGTTCGGGTCCTTGACCCTGGAGAAGGCTTCGAGTTCATACACTCAGTCGTCTCCTAAAGCTCGGGTCCTTGACCCTGGAGAAGGCTTCGAGTTCATACACTCAGTCGTCTCCTAAAGCTCGGGTCCTTGACCCTGGAGAAGGCTTCGAGGTCATACACTCAGTCGTCTCCTAAAGCTCGGGTCCTTGACCCTGCAGAAGGCTTCGAGGTCATACACTCAGTCATCTCCTAAAGCTCGGGTCCTTGACCCTGGAGAAGGCTTCGAGTTCATACACTCAGTCGTCTCCTAAAGCTCAGGTCCTTGACCCTGGAAAAGGCTTCGAGGTCATACACTCAGTCGTCTCCTAAAGCTCGGGTCCTTGACCCTGGAAAAGGCTTCGAGTTCATATACTCAGTCGTTTCCTAAAGTTTGGGTCCTTGACCCTGGAAAAGGCTCCGAGTTCATACACTTAGTCATTTCCTAAAGCTTGGGTTCCTAACCCTGGGAGAGGCTTCGGATTCATACATCCAGTCGCTTCCTAAAATTCCAGGTTCACACACCTCTCCAGATCGTTCCCAAACTCAGGCTCACGCAGCCGAGATCATCAAGTCTCTGTGATCATCTTGGCACAAGGCAGTTTATCTCGGGCAATGCTGATCTGTTTCGGCCAACGACAGTTCCTCGAAAGAAAAAGAGCAGTGCAAGCACTAAAGTGCAAAAAAGCAGCACAGAGATACAAACATCGCAATTATGTATTCAAAAAAGGCAAAAAGGAAGCATTGTACACAAATTGTATGATCTCAAAAATTTGCTCTTTTATTCATTGTAAATTGCTTCATTACAAGAGTGACAGAGAAGAAAATAAAGTACAGAAAGGAGGCTCGCAGTCCTCTGAAAGCAGAAAAAGAAATAAAGACTGGGAGGCTCTGATCTTCACCGACTCTTCAATCCAGTCTCCAGCGCCCTGAGCTCTTCAACGCCCTTTAGATTGCAAGCTTGAAGACTCCGATCCTCGCTGGTCCACTATTTGGAGGCTTTGGGGGACTCTGAATTCCACAGAGCTCTATAATACGCTTTGGTTGGTCAGACCAAAGCGTGCAAGCAAGAGCCCCTTCAGCTCGGAGGCCCTGAACCTCGCTGAGCTCTTCAACACCCTATGGTCAGTGAGACCAAAATTTGAATAGCCCCTCGGTCCAACGGTGCCTCGATCCTGCCCCCGCTCGGCGGTCTTGATATCCCGCAAGAAGCGCGGCTCCATGCGGAGTCCTATGGGATGAAAATAAGACCCCCGGACGCCGGGGGCGCCACCAACTCACAGCTGCAAAGATTCCCATGCAACCAGACCGGGGAGGGTTGGCCGTGGACCCGCATTCAGAGAGCGCATAGTCCACGAGGATCATCTTCAGAGAGCGCGCAGACTACGACAGACTTCCCCCCTCGGAGAAAGCCGTCTTCTGGCGCAGGGGTTCCCCCCGGGTCGAATATTCCTAAAGGTCTACCGGACGTGGCTGCCAAGGTGATAAACAGAAGAGGACAGGCTCCTACATCTATGTGAATTAAGCTATCCTAATTCCTTTTTTCCTCTCCCATGGCGAGCCTACCACCTCTATTTATAGGAAAAAGGAAGGGCCCGATCTCTAAGGGAAGTTATGAGGCGAGGTCTCCCACGCGTTACGTGAGAAGCACGTCTTCCTGTATAATGACCAGCGATCCCGATGGCGCCACGTGGAGCCGTTCGCTCATTTCCCTCATCGGCCGTATCGCCACACTTACTGCTATTTATGTCTCCAGAATAAGGAGAATCGGCACAGATGGCTATGAAGATCGCTCGACTCTCTCTAACTCGAGAGTCGCGCATCACATGAAAGATATTCAATACCAAACTCAAAAATAACGAGAAGTAAAGAAGCTCTGTTCTCATTAAAAGCGAAGGATATTACAGGGCTGGAAGCAATATACATAAAAAATAGAGAGAGAAAATTACAAAGGGCAAAAGCAAGAAAAGCGAAACTACTGCGGCTTCGGCGACTCCACCAGGTCGATCACCGTCTCTGATGAGCAAGCGGTACCGGCCATGACCACAGCTTTATCTGATGCGTCGTCGGTAGCAGGGGTGATGTCCGACGCCTCACCAGTAGCAGGGGCAGAAGAGGCCTCGCCTTGAGGCACGGCCGGGGCATCGCTGGCGACCGGGGCATCGCTGGAAGCCGGGGCAGCTGGGGCAGCATCCGAGGCAGGGTCAGCTGCGGGGGCGTCGACCGGGGCACTCTCGCCCAAAGAAGCAGAGCTCGGCTCGGGGACTGGGTCCGAGTACTTCGGTAGGTTCCGATAGACCGGGTGGTCTTCGGGAACCCCCGCACGCCTCAGTGCAGCCAAGCACCCTTCCTCGAACAAGATGGAGGTAATTTCCTCCACCTGCCTCTCGTATTCTTCGGTGGCCTGGTCCACCCCCCTTTGGAAAGAAGATTGCGCCTCGGACAGCAGGGAAGCCTTCTCTTTCTTCAGCTCGGCGTTCCCCGACTTCAGCTTCTCAATTTCGGCGCGCCCAGCCAGCACTTCACCACGCAGCCTCGTCGCCTCAGCCGCCGATTCAGACCTCGACCTGGCTAGTTCCGACTCCAGCTCGGCAATCCTCTTGGTCTTCGTCCAGATGTCACCTTTCAGCTGATGAGTCTGCGACGTGAGGTCAGTAACACTGACCAAGGTTGCCTCTAGCTGTGTGGTCGTCTTGGCGCTGCTTTTCCTTAGCTCTTCTAGCTCTTTCTTCAACCTCTCCCTCTCAGACTCCAGCTGGGTGACCTTGGCGACGTTCTGGTCGCTCCTTTCCATCACTGCCAGGAGCCTCTGTACGTTCTGCAGTAAGAAAGAGTAAGCCAAGTAGTAGCAGCCGAACTAAAGCACTTGAAGAAGAGCATAGAAGATACTTACCAAAAGATTAGCCTGGATCGCCGAGACCATCAGGCTATCGACGTCGTACCGCGCGTGCACTTCCATGTCACGCGGCAGGGCGCAAGCTTTTGCGAGGGCTCCAATGACATCACTATTCCCCATCAGCCGGTCCTCGACGTTTAAAGGCTTCCCAGGCTGCGTCTCCATCCTAGGTCTCCATGCCGCTGGGGCAATTCGAGGTCCGGAGGCCGATCCGGACCCTTGCCCTACCGGGACTGTGAGCTCGCGGGCCGCCCCGCTAGCTGCCTTGCTGACCGGCACACTCTTTTCAGCCGGAGCCTTACCTCCAGGGGCTCGTGTAGGGGTCTTGCCCTTCGGGGGCGGTTCAGCCCCCGAGTCCTTCTCGCCCGCCTTGGACCTCTTCCGGGGTGGGGACCCCTCCCGCGGGCGATCCGGCGAGCGTCGCCGCGCTCCCTCGCTCAGTTTAGGGGCAGGAGTAGAAGTGGCGCCAGCGCCCCCCGAGCCCGAAGCCAAGCGGGTGCTGGCGGACGAAGGTGTTGAGGAAGAAGATCTCTGCCTAAACTTGGCGGCCAGATCTTTGGTACCAGGCACTCTTGAGCCTCCCTCCATTCCTCGCTCCTGGTCAGATGAATAGGCGTCTACTATCTCCCTCAAGTTCGGCGACCCCAAGCTGGAAGACGTGGATGCCTCAGCGCCAGATGCGGCTCGGCTCGCAGCAGGATCGACTAAAGGGACCCCGGCAGGCACCGCCAAGGTGACAGGAGGATGGTCAGGTTGCAGCTCGTTCTCAGGAGCTGCTCTGATCCTCCTATAATGGCCGCGGTACCTCGGTGTGTAGCCTAGCAGCTTCCAGGCCGATCTGGTCTCGTGCCCTTTATATCTCTCGACCTTCTTGTGGTCCTCGACGTTCTTTCTCCAGCCTTCGCTCGCAGCCCGGCGTCGCCTAGCGTGCAGTTCTGCGCACAAACAACAAAGGATGTCAGCTCGGCGATATGGTGGCAGAGTGAAATAAACAGGGAAAAGAAGCAGTATTTACTTGGGATGGCCCCGGGATGACGAGGGACCATCAGCCTCCTGCTCTCACCGGCGCCAAATTCCCAGTCCCCTGACACGCAGAAGAGGTTTCCTCGGCATTCTTACTGGAATCCTCCAGGGCCAGGACGAAGCCGATTCGACGCTGCATCACCCGGAGGTAGTAATTATCTCCCCCCAGCCTTACAAATGTCATATACATCCTCAATGTCATGGACACCCAGGTCAGTCCCCAAAATCTCGTTCAGTTTCGCCGTGCCCATAATGACTTTGAAGCCATTGGGCATCAACTGGCACGGGGTAATCGACCACATGCTAAGGCAGGCCCTAAGGAGGGGGTGCAGAGGAAACCTGACCCCGCCTTCGATCACAGAGATCAGAGGGAACGACATCTAGCCGCAGGACCAACCACGCGTGGCGTGGTCAGAAGGGTCCGCCGGCCTGAGGCGAACTCCCTCTGGGATGTTGTAATTCGCCCGGAACCTAGCCATGCCCTCTTCTGTATCTAATCGAAACCTAGGTGTGCCCATGTCTAAAAGGAGGAGATAACAGAAAGGAACCCTAGAGGTGGGGAAACCCTAAAAACCAGACAGGGGCACGAAGTTACTTACAGAAATGGAAGGGCGAGTCAAAAACAGATCTGGGCGCGTCCTACGATCGTCCTCACCAGAGAAGTCTCGAAGAGCAGAGCAGAAATCAAAAGCAGGGGCAAAGGAAATCAGAAAGAAGAAAGAAGGAAGGCGACCCTATTTATGGAGAGGGAACCCTCTTCGGGCGCCACTTTCGAATTTGAAAAGACGGATTTCGTGATCTAAGCCTGTTCCATCAATTGCGCAATCAATGAAGGGGCTACACGTGTAGCCGTCGGTTCGCTTCCCAGAACGGGCAGGACAGAGCATTTATTGCCTCAGAAAAGTTGAAGCGACACCAGGCAATGATCACCGCATCTCCGGACAGGTTCTCTAGCTTCCGACCACTAAAGGCTAGGACGCTTAAGAGGTCAAAAGCTAGGGGGGAATTGTGTGGGGAGATTTTCAAAGCTCCAGGATTACGCTAATCACAGCCATCAGATGGGACTAAGCATTCTCACGTGCCATCCGCGTGCCGCCCACGTGGCACCAGACTCACCTCGGCTACCAGGACAGGGGCCTCAGCCGAAGTCACGTAGGTCCGGGCCGCTGGCGCCGAGCTTGGCTATCCCAGGTGCCCACCTCGGCTGAAGGCTCCACCTTGGCCGAAGGAGCCGGGACGAAAACCGAGGCAAGAAAGAATATCCACTCGCGCCCTTCGCCCCCCCACGTCATCAGACACATGGAGGAATAGGGGCGCGAGCCAGTGAGACAGATGCGACATCCAGCCGTCCACAATCTTCACCAGATCACTGACAGGGCGGCATCCAGCGGCTGAAGCCAAATCAGGGCAAGGCCCGAGGACGGATCCGATGGTACCCCTACCGCCAAAGGCGTCCAACACGATCTGGCCCAACAAGATGCGCATTTAATGCGATGTGGGCTGATCCGACTGGCATTAAATGCAAAGTGGGCTGGAATGGACCGCATTTATTACTTTGTGGGCTGATGATGACTTCCCTATCAAGTCATGGGACCCACACCAAAATATCATCCAAAGATATCGTCCAGGCGTCTATAAATAGGGCCTCATTTCACATGCAAGGTACGCACAATCCAACCCAAGGAGCCGTTACTCTGTCTCTCTTCTCCCTCTCCTTCCTTTGTTCCAGTTCATTCACTGACTTAGGCATCGGAGAGCCTTGCGCCGCTCAGGCCAGGGTCCTCTGACCGTTTGCTCTCTCCTTTCAGGCTTCCAGGCAGCAGGTTGTCTTCTTCATTTGTGTAAGTCCTGTAAGGCACCCCGATTATTGTGGGTCATTATTTTTCTGCACCTATAGAACTATTCACAAATGGTAGTCTTTGGGCCACATTAGCAAAATGAAATGAAAGGATTCCAATTCCAGCAAAATGCAAGGTTTTAAGAAGAGGATCCGGTATTAAATCGATCCAAGCTTAGTTCCAATTCCATGCGACTTAAGTCTGAACCTGGACCAAAACCCAAGTTACTCCACTGGAGCCCAAATCTAAGTGCAACACAGGTTGAGTCGAAGCCGTATTTGATTTTCAAACTCTGATTCTGACAAGTTCCACCCATTTGACAAGTCATTAATCCTTGAGGCCTGGGTCATTGAATGGTCTGTTGTTCGACCCTGAGTCAAGAAAGGACACAAGCCATGTAATAGGAAGTGAATACTATTGTTGGAAATGAATGTCTTAGTAGATATCAATTTACTGATATTACTTGACACACTGTATATATATGATTGTTATCGTTCATATTGAACTATATAGAACTGCTAAGTCATGACAAGTTCTCGGTCTTGATAACTTCTACTATTATAGATTTGTATACTTGTTGAACAATCGTGTTCATGGTGCTATTGATAAATGTCACATGCCCAAATGCCCGTGCCAGTCCTGCAGCGGTCGCGCTGCCAGCGGAGAATGCCCACCCGATACCTCCAGGAGGTTTAATCGAGTGGATTTGATTCCGGAGTGCGAATGGAATGATTTTCAGAACATATTAGAAGTAGGTTTAGTGTTTATTAATTGGAATGTAAATAGATGTTCCATGTATAGTATTAAGTATACGGAGTTTGACTTTCTTCTGTATGAACTTTACGTTTAGTAAAGAAATGCTTTTATTGAAATCTTTATCAATGTATATCTTTCGCAATTGTATACAGTTGATAAAATAAATGTTTATGATCCATTGTGAGTTTTGTCTTAGCTTTTGTTAATTCGGAATTTACGGGAGTAAGTATGCATTCGCAACTCGGGGTTTGTCCGAGTTAATCAGATCTCGAGACCGGGTCGTGACAGACAACCACTTGGATTTCTCATTTCACTGCTGTAAACCTTGGGTGTTTTGAAAAGAGACGGTCCATGAGCTTGAGCAGGGAGGTGTGTTTTCACAAAGGAGAAAGAGATTTGTGGGTTGAGACCGGACACCCGTTGCCGGACGTGGATCGAAAAGGCTTGAGCTAGTTTCTTATTCCTCTTCATTTGTCATCTGTTTTTTCATTGTTCTTTTCCATTTTAGAGTGGCTTCTTCTTCCTTTTTCATCCTCTTGCTTATTCCTAATTAGGTCAATTGAGTTGTGCTGCAATAAGAAGACAATAAAATTGTAGTAATCGATAGAAATGACATGCTGTAAAGACTCTTTTTGTTATGGACAATGCGATAATCGATATAGATGGCCTACTGCAAAGACTATCCCTTTTTGTTATGGACATTGTCCAGCCATTGTAAACTCTTGTCATAGGATCTTACACCTCATTGATCTGTAGGAAACGACACAATAATAGTTTTATGGTGAGGGCGAGGGCTCGATCACAATTATAACCCATCAGGAGCGAAGGTGGACATTGACCTCAACACTTGTTATATCTCTTCAGAAATAACAATCTTAGACACACAAAGTTTCATTCTTCACAGAACAATGCCATCGCATGGAAACATTGGATTGTCTCATGCCACAATACCAAATCTTAATTTTGGAGACAGTGGATTGTCTCAAGACAGTGCTTGTGTTGAACTACAGCCAACATGCCAAATTTCTAGAGACATTGTGTTGTCATTTGTCAATGCAGATAAACTTTCTGAAGATCTTGGGTTGAACTTATGCCAAATGGAAACAAACACCGCTTTTAGAAATGCTGTATAGATTAAAGAGCTCCTCGCTAAACACGCTGCTTCTCTTGCTGGCCAGAGTTAGAAGAGAAACACAAAAGACACAGAAAAAACACAAACCTTACCAAATTGATCTTTTCCACAAACCCATGTAATCAAGGACCGATTGCTCTTATGATCCGTTGGACGTAGGCCAGATGCTCCTACCCTTAGGACTCAACCCCAAGTCTGCATATGCTCCTTATCACTTTCGCTTTTTCTTTCACTTTCATGGAACCTTGAAATCGTACGTTACATCCACTTAAACATGTGGAGATGTGAAAAGGCTCGACTTGAACGATGGAATGCCACACTTTATGTGGGATTGCTGCTCGATTTGTAATAAGTACTCTTGCCATTGGATCCCTTCCCAAAAAAAAAATCTATTTATTTTATCTTAGTTAATTTTGACATTTGCAAATTAAGTCCTTCATCACTTGCATAATCAATCTCGTCTACCTATTTTAAAAATCATCTGCAACATCTGCACCTTTTAATTCAACATGAGTCAAATTAGGATCCTTCAAAGTATCATTTGCTATTCTATTCCATCCAAGAGGTTAACTTGTTGATAATTGATAATTGGAGTTTCTTAAGATCATATCATCAACAATTGTAATTAGGTCCAAAATAATGTATTTTGATGTTCCTTCGCATCTTTGTTGCAAGCAGAGTGGATGACACTCATCATCTAGTTACTGATATAATTGTCTTCCTTTGGTCCTTAGGGCCTGTTTGGATAGGCAAAAAATAGAGCAGAGTGAAGTTAAATGGACCCAAACAGTCTAAAATTTCAACTCTACCCCGTTTGGATGAGTTTGGCCCAATAGATGAAGTAATGTTGTGAGCCACATGTACTCCATTTAACTTCAACTCTAAATCTATTTCCTTGATTAAAAGTGAATTCTACTCCAAACCTTAACTTCAAAATAAGCATCCAAATGGAGTGAAGTTAAGTACTCTACTTTAATTTCAACCTACTTCTCTTCACTTCACTTCACATGTGAAATCCACTTCATTTTACTCCACTCCTCATTTATCCAAACAGGCCCTTAAGGATTTAAAAGAGACCGTTGATTTACCAAAATTGGCCACCATTGCCAAAGAACATCTCATCATCACCATTGTCATCATGAATTAGATCATTTTCATCACCATTATATGTGCTTTTCCTCTAATTTATTATTAAAATCATCATGGTGATGAGGACGTGCCATACACCTGAAGTGTTGCATTAATTGTTTATAACATTCATTCTTACATCTTAACTTTCAACATCCCTACGATCTTTACTGGGAGAATGAAATTAACATATTAAGTTGTAGGATCAACTTGCTCTAATACTAATCAATGTAATCAAGGAAGCCATATCCCAATTATGGTGAATCCAATGAGCCCCATTCTTCAATCGATAGTAAATGAATTGAAAGTAAGGAGAAAGAAACTATACCAATGATTGCTGGACCCACCGTCTCAAACCACTAGCTAATTATAGGAATTATAAAAGTGCAAGAATGCAACCTTTTATTCAAAATATAAAACCCTTAGCATTTACAAAGCATGTATATAGTGTTTTAAATGATAAGGGCAATTTGGATGTATACAGAATAAGAAATTTATAGATTCATAAATATAGATATAATAAAATAGTGCATAATAAAATGGCATGATATTAAAATATCGTAATATTTTGACTGTCGGGCCTTTCTTGAAGAATGCAACATATTTTAAATTATATTATTTGGCTGATATTGCAAATTATAATATATGTTAAAAAAGTTTCAAACCAACAAAATTTCAATATTATTTATTAGAGTAGTGCTCATTATTAGATTAATCACTTAAAAACATGTTATTTTAGAGAAATTTATCGCTTTGAATCAATTAATGGGGTTCACCTTTGAAATCAAACTTCTCAAACTTACTTTCCCACCTTTGTAATCTCACCACCACCACTACAATAATTGTCATCATTAGACCATCGCTCCACCGCGATCGCCGCCGCTACCACCAGCACCATCATTGTCATTATCATCATCATGAACATCATCCCATCATCTTTATAATCATCATCATCCTTATCCTCCTCATCCTCATCATCACCATAATCATCGTGATCACCACCGCCCATCATCGTCGTCGTCGTCGTCATCATCATCATTGTGATCACCACCACCCCATCACACACCATCATCATGACCATCCCCATCATCATCATCATCATCGTCATCATCACTACCATTCAACTTCACCATCACATCATCATCGCATCAATACAATCGCCACCGCGATTATCTTCACTGTCGTCACCATCATCACCATTACCATCTTTTATTGGTATTGTGATGACCACCACCACTACCACCAAGATCATCACCACCGCTCATTTGGCACCACCCATCATCATCACCATCACTACTTAATAGCACCGCCATCATCATCATCATTGTCATAACCACGGCTATCACCGTCACATTACCACAACCCTGCCACGATCATCATCACCATCGTCACCATCATCACCACGGTCATCGTCGCCACCACTCATCATCATTATTGTCCGAACAAATGCACTCTCTTTTGGAAAGTACGAGAGGTAGAGAATTTTGGTAAAGCTTACATTTTAGATTTTTATATTATATAAGTTTTCTAGAGGTAGAAAAAATATTTTACCTTTTTTAAAATAATTTTTTTTTCTTCCTACTGTTTTTGGTCTGCCAAACATACAAGTCTTTTAACTTCAGAAAATAGAAAATCATATAGTCTGATATGTTATTTTCTTATATTTTTTTGTACACCCAAATAAAAAACATCTTGAAAACCTCCTTAAATATTAGCATACTAACATAATCAAAGTTGGGCCTGTTTGGATGCGTAAGAAAATACAAGAAAATAATATTTTTAGATATAATCTTTCATTTTATAAACGAAAAGAATCCTGTGCGTTTGGTATACCTAAGAAAACTTGAAAGAAAATATTCTTTTCTTTCCAAAAAGCTCAAGATTTTCTCATACCGCTCCCCATATAGAAAATGTCTACAGGTAAGAATCTTTTCAAATGATAATTACAAGTGGTAGAGTAAAGTAAAGACTTTCAATCCATCATGATGTTACATAAATGGTAAAGTAAAGTAAAAGTAAATGTTCACAGCACGGTAAGATGGGAGTAAAAAGTTAAAAGGTGAGATAATATCTTGTAAAGTAAAATGGGAAGGGAATGTTAAAGTATTTTCTTTTTATTCAACTTTACTTTATCACATTTTATCGTAGTTTTATATGGTAAGTAAAAGTGACTTGTTTACAGGTGTGGTAAAGTAAAACAAAGAATGATGTCATATCATAGTAAAGGTGAGGTAAAGTAAGGAGAGATGAAGTATGTGGTAAAATAAAGTGGGGAGAGAGTTGTAAAGTAGTTATTTTCTGTATTGACTTTACTTTATTATACTTTACCATGGTCTTATGTGATAAAAGAAAAGAAACTTAAGGTAAAAACATCGCAGTTGAACTTTACTATAACATACTAATTTTTTTATCCAAATGTAGTACATTACATTTAAATTAAAATATTTAATAAAAAATATTTTAATAATGTAATTTACTTTAATCATAGGCGCACCTTCCAAACAACTCAATTTAAAATCTGTAAGATTCTTCAAAAATCACCAAACAACAAAAATATTGTTATATAATACAATTATATTATTATATTCTATACTATTTTATTTTTGCAATAATTAAATCTGTAAATATTTTATTCTGTATACATCCAAATGGGCTAGGAAAGCAATTATCTCTCGAGAAACTAAAAGAAAGACTTTCGAAGGTTCATGGAACCAAAGGACATCTTGCAATGTCGAGGATGTGTGCGAATTAGTTGTCTTTGTGGAGAAAGCCACACTATCTCAATCCAAATCCTAAAGATCTTCCTAAATATATCAAGAGAGCTGCTATTGGCACACAGATTTTCTCCCTTCACACACACATTTTAAAAAATAAAAATAAAAAAACCCTGTGAAATTATTTTTTTGCCCACCTTCTCCCTTTCTCTCTCCCCACCTCCCCCTTTACCTCCGGCTAGCGACAGCCCTTTCACCTCCGGCTGGGGACAGATCCGCCGCCGTTCCCTCTCCTCCCTCCCTCCCCACTGTTTTCTCTTCCTTCCTCCCCACTGTTCCTTTCTCTCCTCCCCCTCCCTCCCCACTGTTCCTCTCTCTCCTCCCTTTCTCTCCCCCCACCTCCCCCTTCACCCGACTGCGACCGCCGTCCCCTCTCCTCCCTCCCTCCCCACTGTTTTCTCTCCCTCTCTTCCTCCCTCCCTCCCCACTGTTTTCTCTCCCTCTCTTCCTCCCTCCTCCCACTGTTTTCTCTCCCTCACTGTTCTCTTCCTCCCTCCTCCCTAATGTTTTCTCTCTCCTCCCTCTATTCCTCCCTCCCCACTATCTCTCTCTCCTCATCCCTTTCTCTCCCCCCACCTCCCCCTTCACCGATGGTGATAGCCGACCCCTGCCCTCCCTCCCTTTCTCTCTCTCCCTTCACCTCCGGATCCGGCCTGGACCGACGAGCGCCGGCCGATCCCTCCTCCCCCTCCCCCCTGTTTTCTCTCCCCCTTCTCCCACTCTCTCCCTCCCCCACTGTTTTCTCTCCCCCTTCTCTTATCCCTATCTCTCCCTCCTCATGTCTCTCCATCTCCTTCTTTCTCTCGTCTCTCCCTCTCCCTCCTTTCCCTGGCCAGCGGCAGATTGGATAGTTTGGCGATCATTGCGACCGCTCAGCTGTCCAATCTGCCGCCGGTCGGAGCTGAAGGGGAGGTGGGTAGAGAGAAAGGGAGAGGATGGGCAAAAATGAAAGTTCACAGTTTTTTTTTTTTTTTATAAATGTGTGTTTGTGAAAAGAGAAAAACTGGGTGCCAATAGCAGGACTCTATATCAATTCATGTACAAAGAAGATTTTCTTCCTAAACATAGGAGATAATTAGTTGGTGAAAATCCTGCACATTTGTATTTTTTTAGGAGTCCGTGATTTAGAATTAGATGAAACAGTATCTCCCTGTTTCTACCAGCTAAACAGGAGTCCTGGACTCTTTTTTTGAGCTTCTTAATTCCAGTTGCTGGTTGGTGGATCCGATTATCTACTAAAGATTGAACTACAGGCCCTGGCAATCTGTTTAATTGCTGCCCCTTGTGGCCGGTTGGACCCCTTTTTGGGCTCGGATCAGATGGGTCAAGATCTGATGGACATTGTACTCCATTTTTTGTAAAGTGTTTGGGGCCAATGTGCTAATCTATTTCTGTCATTATGGTGTTGTTATTTAATTTAGTAATTTTCACGACTGACTCGGACCCATCGTGACCATTCAAAACTAGATTTGCGCTCCTTTTCTTGATTGATTTCCAATTATTATGGATTCAAAATCCTATTGATCAATCAAATAAATCCATATAATTAGCACGGCTTGATCACTCTCATGATCATTTGGATCTAGGCCATACACTCCTACTTCATTACGTCTCTTTCAATTAGAAAAAAAAAAATTGTCATTATGCAAGACTTTGTGGACAATATTGTTATAAATAATGACAGTAATACATGTAAACTTATCATAAAGCCCTCAATGCTCATACCATGATTTTAATAGCACAACGAACTTTTTAACAGATTTAAAAAAGAAAAAGGGGGTATTTTACAAAAAAGATAAGATATAAATGTTTAAGACGATGCTTGTGTTTGTATGGGTTACTGCAAAGTCTCACTTTAATATATACCAGTACTAGCATGAAGCCCCCGTGCGTTGCACAGGTTAAGTCTCATGCGACCTGAATAATATATAAAAACTAATATCCCTTTCATATAAATTTATTTATAATAAAATAATTAAAAAATTCAAATCAACCAAGAAATTATGAAAATCAAATATTTCTTCCCCTAATCCACGTCAGCATACACGTTTCATCGTAAAAACAAAGGATTCATATGCATTTTACTCAGTTTGAATACTATATAAAAACTTTGAAAATAACCTTAAGTTGGAAGGCATCCCTTTGAATTTTGTCACATCCACACAAATAGACCAAAGAGACAAATTTTCTTAAAAAGGCACATATTTATTTTTGAAAAGACACATTTACAAATGAGCCCCAAGAATGGGCACACTTTATTGAAAAGGTACATATGTGTTTTTGTAAAAATATATTAAAGAGATATATTCACAAATGGACCCTAAGAACCTGATGTGGCTTCTTTTAAGGTAAGAATTGAGTTTTTGACAGATTCACAAATGGACTCTAAAAAGATCACGTGATTTCTTCTAAGGCCAGAATTGAGTTTGTTTTTTTCCAGCTGTTATACCGCTTTAAAGAGAAAGAATTTTGCCGCAAGTTAAGATTCATGAAGTAAAATACATTGGCAAAAAAATTGCAAATAAATTTTTTTTATATAATTTAATTAAGTGTATTATACATGATAAATCTTACGGTGGTGCCACACAACCATTTTAGATATTAAAAACCCAGTCCTTAAATTAGAACCTCTTCAATCTTTTTGTAATCTAAAGGGATTGGATTTATTTTGAGCCGTTGATATTTTAAGGAGGTGCACCCCATTATTGAGCCTATTAAAGACTTTCTGGTTGACTCCATGTCAAAGAAAAAAAAAAAAAAAAAAAAAAAAAAAAAAAAAAAAAAAAAAAAAAAAAAACTCTTGTCTGTTTTTCAGCATGCCAACCAATTTGTTAATCTGAATCCTGTAACAGTTGGTTTTGCAATTAAGAAAAGATAGCACGAACGGCAAACACAGCTGTCCAGGCGCCTTACGACTATTGTGAGTGTCGGACTCAGACACTTGTTTCTCATTTTAAAGCAGCAGAGATCTTCCTGCAACAACTCCACTTCCCGCTTCTCCATTTCCATACAACCCTACATTCTCGCCTCCCCCAAATCTCTCTGTCTCTCTGTGTCTCGACTTTCCATCGATCTCGCTCGAGATGTCGAACGAGCGAATCCCAGAAAGCGAGCGTCGCCAAATCGAGCATATAAGAGAGCTTGAAAGTGAGGAATTGCAGGTCGAGGAAGTCGATGACAGCTCCTCTGATGGCGATCACAGGTCTCTTTCTATATATGACTTGTAAAATCTCTGTATATGATGTTCGATTTCGATCTTGTTCGTCTCTTCTTATCTAGTTTTGGATTGCTAGCATGCGTTCTGAATTCTGAATTCTGATGTCTGTATGTATTTGTTTGATTATGGGTCGTGTTTTTTATGCCTCGGATTTGGGGTTTTGGAATTTCAGGGGAGAAAGAGAAAGAGAGGAGCCCCAATTTTTGTTGAAGTAGTTTGAGTCACGTATCGAATGGAAATCCCTTTTTGCCCTTTTGTATTACTGTTTGTTTGTTTATTTCGAGATGCTTTGTTGTTTATATTCGTAGTCTGTGTGTTGTACATGTTCAAGCAGAATGATGGGGGATTGAGTGAAGATTTGACTGTCATTAGGATTTTTCATTGGGGTTGACGTGCCTGGATGTGAAATTGGAAGGATTTTGAATGTCTTGGTAAAATGGGAGGTTGGAATTTCCCCCTGATGCATTTTGGGGCGGGCAGCATGGGAACTGGAGACTATAATTGGTGGGGGGTACTTCTTTGTGGTCGCTCTGACGTATTAATTCATCTAACCAGACTATCTTATTTGATATGGTAATGATCGAAACCCCTTTTTCAAGAGAAAATGTTGTGTGGGCATTTAGTTGGGCACTTGTCGCCTCTGATGCCTTGCCTTGTTGCCTGTTCAATTGACCTGATGTGTGTAATTCTTCTTCATTTGCTGTGACTGAGCATGTCTCAATCCCAAGCCCGAAACAGGAGGCGACTGGACATGAAAACTCTCTGCATTCAACATTGAGTCTAGTTTTGTATCGATTATTGGATTATGGAAAGTAGCGCTCACCCTATATTGCATGGAAGGGAAGTTAGTTTTGTGCGTGAATTAATGGGATACTTGATTTTCTGCATCTTTTTGTGAAATGTACTGATTGGAATTACTGAATTTGGATGTTCAAGTTGAAAAAGAGCATCCTTCCAATTGAGATGAAATTCCTCTCTCTCTCTCTCTCTCATGTCCATAGTTAATTACTCTACTAATTGTGATTAATGCTTACATTTTCCTCCTCCTCTTTTAAGCCTTATCCTATTGTTTTGGGGTCGGCTTAATTTTTCGAATCAAAAGACAAGTTAAGATAACAAAAACATGTCTTTCTAAAATAGCTCTACTATCTCTCTCTCTCTCTCTCTCTCTCTCTCTCTCTCTCTCTCAAGAGTATGTTGTGAGTGCGCACGGATGAGTGTGAAAAGAAACATGGTCAGTATGAGTCTACAGCCATCAGCATCACCATCAACGTGGCCCTATCCTAACTATCTATGTTCGTGTTTGTGAGTTTTGCTTTTGAGTCCTTGTCCAAAGAAAGTAACTCCATAGTTTACATGTCTTTCCTCATTGCTTCACCAAGTTCTTATTAGGTCTCTCGCTTCTCCTAGGCCCTCAAGCTTGATGTAATCCAAAAAAAAAAAAAAAAAAAAATTTAATTCAAGACCTTATTATTATCTTCAATTCCTGATATTTAGTTCAACTGAAAAAGTCCCACCAAAACACCTATAAATCAGTTCCCAAGATGCACTGGTTTCACATTAAACAAGAATCAAGTGGAGGTTGTGCAGCCCATTGGTAAGTTGAGAGAAATCAAATAAATCCAACCTATGCAAGTTGTGGTTCAAAACATTGGCTGATGTGCAATGTATCGGCCAATATGAGCCGCATATCAATATGAACTAATGCAATATTTTGATATTAATGTGGTACCATTGTTTATACTAGGATATCATATCTTCCATATCAGCCAAAGTATTAGCCTGAAGAAATTCAAAATTTCAGCTTACAAGCTTATTTCAGGTCTGATTTCCTCTTTATTACCCTTTTTAGGGCTGAAAGTTATGATGCACGGATACTTCAAAATGGACAATGCATCGTGTCGTATCGGGTCTGATGCATGTTCTTGTCATATCCATGTGTATTTAGGCATCATGACTTCAGAGAAATTGAAGAGTAAGGTGATTTTTATCTTCTCAAAGCTTCAATTTGTGAAAAAATTACCAGCAGATTGACTGTGTTATGGGGGCTTTGGCTTGAGGAAGCTTCACAAAGATTTAAGTATATGATCGTGTTTTGAGTTTTCCTTACATTGGAAACTGTTATGATGCATTATCGCATCACGGTTCACGGTCGTTGTGGTCCATCGTGGTGCGAATTTTTACTTTACCTAAAAAAATATCTAAAAAATCCAGAATATTATAAAATGTTAGAAAATAATGTTTTTCCCCATTAGTAAGCACTTTAAAGCAGAATATCGCCCTTCTCACCCACCCCCCACCCCCCACCCACCCCAAGTCTTAACATCTTGTAGCGCTGTAAATTCTGTTTTGGATTAAATAGATTTACATGTATATATTAAAATAAATTCGAAATATTACAAATTTTATAATATGCATTGCAACTATAATTTTGAAATAACCATTAGTGTTAAACACCTAAAAGTCAAGAAACTACTATTTGTAGTGCATTACTCAATTACCAAGTGAGTTGATAGTGAATTTCAACTTTCAAGTAACATTTACTACTACATCAATATAAAGAAATAAATTAAAACAACAAATTATGATGTGTTATCGCATCACGGTTCATGGTCATTGCGGTCCATCGTGGTGCAAATTTTTATTTTACCTAAAGAAATCCGAAAAAATATCTAAAAAATCCAGAATATTATAAAATGTTAGAAAATAATGCTTTTCCCCATTAGTAAGCACTTTAAAGAAAAATATCGCCCCCCCCCCCCCCCCCAAGTCTTAACATCTTGTAGCGCTGTAAAGTCCTGTTTTGGATTAAATAGATTTAACATGTATATATTAAAATAAATTTGAAATAATCACAAATTTTATAATATGCATTTGCAAATATAATTTTGAAATAACCATTAGTGTTAAACACCTAAAAGTCAAGAAACTACTACTAGTAGTGCAGTACTCAATTACCAAGTGAGTTGGAGAGTGAATTTCAACTTTCAAGTAACATTTACTACTACATCAAGATAAATAAATAAATTAAAACAACAAATTATGGATATAGGAATATTGTGGTTGAGAAGGGAAGAAGCCTTCATAAGAGAATCCTCCAAAATCTTGCAAATCACTTGAGTTTTGGTTAGAAACGAGGCTTGGAAAGATCTGGCACAATCTGAGGAAGCTCCACAAAAAAGGTTTGGAAAAGAAAGAATTGAAAGAAAGGAGGGAAAATAAAATATGTAAAAAAAATCATTCGGCCGTTATTTGACCGTTATTTTCAAAATAACGGCTGTTATAAACTGTTATGGACCGTTATTTTCACTGTTTTTTTAAGGCCGTCACCCTTATTTTGAAAATAACACAACGGCAGAGGTTGTTACCGTTTCATAACGGCCATTATTTTAAACCATGCTTACATTTGTCTCTAGCTTTTTCAATGTTGTAAAAAATCGCTAGGCGGACGCTAGGCGGTGGGCATGGACTAGGGATTAATTTCCGATTATCCCCGCCTAGCCCGATTAATCCCCTCTTAGTCGGATTAATCCCGCCTAGCGCCTAGGCACCGCCTAGGCGGTGACCGCCGACTAGCGCCTAGGCGCCGCCTAGGCCGATTTTTACAACAGTGAGGTTTTTGGTTTTCCTTAGATATAGTGATTTTGAGCTTATTAATATTTTGCATCTATTGCTTAAGAGAAACTATGACTTTTTTGAAATCTTTTTTGTTTTCTCTCAAGGTACTTAAAGAATGAAGTGATTATACACTTTAACTGTCACATATATACTTGTTTTTTGAATGATTAACTGGATATTGGTTAAAGATATTTACTTTCTTAACATAATTTATGATATTTATATAATATTCTACAGCTTTAACAAATACATTTCACTCTATCATTAAATTTGAACAACTAAACAGTTTCTGGCAAAACAGTGATACAAGATATTAATGACCTTGGCGGATCGATATTTTTCTTTATAAAATGCTCTGATGAGAAAAAACATTAAATTATAGCAGTTTTCACTAATATGATTTTTTGGATAATTTTTTTTTTCAGTTTTTTGGGATGAAATCCACGCTGTAATAGGGTGTGACAAAACATGGGCCCCAATGTGTTGCTGCATTGTATCAGTTTTCAGTATCAATCACGACACCCATCATGATAAATTTTTGAACAATCATGTGAATACAGGAGTACAATTGTTCCTGCATCTACATGCAATCCACATAGATGAATCTGCACTTACATGAGTCAGTTAGCAACAGAAGCAACCATCGGAATAGCATGAATAAGATGTAACTTTTTAAGCATGAAGAACCAATAACGACATCCAGAATGTCGCAACTAGTAATATAAAAGAAAGTGTGAAGATGGCAAAAGAGATTATGGAAGTACATAGCAAGAAGTGAAATAAGCCTCATGCCCAGTATTCATAGAGAATATGTTTTCACACAAAACGTTATTGAAACTAATAAATTTCCAATATTTCCAAATGGACTACATGGGCTTTTATTATACCTTAATGGCATAAAACCTAAATCTAATATCGTCAATTGAAATTAAAAGGCTAATCCTGTATTATCTCTTAAATGAAAATTAAGTAACTCAATAATCACGGACTCTTTAAAAGGAAAATAATAGCGAACAGTTTTAATAAAACGCGTAACTAAAAATCATGTTACCTCCTAACATTTAAGGAACTGATGGGAGGAGGAGACATGCGCAAAAATGGACTTGCGTCAGCCTCCTTTTTGGCTTCTTCACAAGGTGCCTTTAGGTGGATCCCACGTGGACCCGTCTTAAGTTCTTATCAATCTCCCTGGGTTCGAAGAAACTCGACCTCAAGTTCGATAACAATCCATGAGGATCAAACACTGGCAGGAGAATAACATGATGTTACAGATACTTCTACTTACAACTCTTCTGCATCAAACATGGGTAGGGATAAGATCTTCCATCTGATGGTAGGATTGTGTTATAACTGATGATGAGCAGTTTGATGTAGTTGCTGACACCATCTTAACATTGGATTTAACATATATTCCAATTGAATTGGGATTCCCTAGATTGCCATATTTTATCATTGATGATGAAATTAATTTTGGTCAACTCATGGATTTATATATGTGACATTCATTGACAGATTCGAGTGTCTATTTGGGTGCTAAGTTTATGGTAACCCATAAAAATTGTTTTGGTGATCGCAGATGCGACCTTGAGTTACCAATGGAGAAGACATTGTAATAGTAATAATATAGAACTGATATCTAGCATGAGGGTCTCGAACTTGCTTGATGCCAATTGATGTAATTAGAAAAATAACCAAATTAATTTAAGATCCAATCATGGTCGACTCTGATCCAACATTTGACAACTTACTGGTCTTGGTATCTTATAGCCAAAAATTCTCCAAAATATCGATCATCTCGGTCAATATTTTCAAAATGTTAGCAAAACATTGGTCTTGGCAGATTTGAAAATAACAGCCTGAAAGCAAAAAAAATTTTCTTTTCCCTTTTTATTGCCCCTTCTCGCTTTTCCAAATGGCTAAATATCAGAAAATGGCAACAATAAAAAGGGCTTTGACTCGCTGTGTTTATTAGGAAAACTCAAGTGGGCGATCATTAAAATATAAGGACAATTCAAGTGGTTTATAGCATACTTATCAATTCTGTTCCATTCCATCTGGAATTGGCTAAGACGTTCCAGAATTGGACTAGGACAGAACGGAATGCCCCTTGAAAGATTCTGGGTCCACTTCTGGCTATCTGGTCATTTCGGGCCCAATACCAGCCCCAATTTTAGCCCAATCTCATTCCATTCCGAACAAAATGAAATGCCCCCTAAAGTTTCATTTTGTTATGTTTATTAAGTAGTTTTAATAAATTCACATGTTTTATACTATTTGTCATGCAAAGTGAAAACTAAAAAATAGTCAATTGTAGAGTGCAGTTTAATTTAAATGATGTAGGTATGCATTTTAAGTATTATTTAGCATTTTAATTTTTCGTTTTGCAATTTTAGTTGTTTTTTTTTTTTTCACGCATTTTTTCTAGAACGAAACACCAGAATTGATTGGAATGCTGGAATGTTCCACTACAAGGCCAAAACAGAATGGGGACTGGAACAGAATTGACAACTATGGTTATAGTGGTCAATCATTGGTCGTATTGTTGGATCTTACCAATGGTCCACTAAAGTCATTAAACAGATAGTAGCATTGTGTATTTGATAGGCCAATGATTCCAATGGTTAATTGATGCCAGGGTCGACTCTGATTTAAATGAAATTTTGAAAAAAGCTAATATAAAGGTTGATAGTAATTTTTGAGTGTTTGAAATTTAAATACGGGCAACATTGATGGATTTCTAAATTATAAAGATATTGCTAAACATGAAACACCAAAACTTAACATATTTAACCATCAAAGATTAAACAACGATACAAGATGTTATGACTTAGGGAGACCTATATTTTGGTTTATAATGTTTACAAATGACAAAAGAAGTTTTTTTTTTTTTTTTTAGCATTTACCGATTTTCTAGATTTTTTGAATCGGAAATTCAAACTGTGATAGGCCGTGACGATGTGTTGGTTTTTCAGGGTTGACCACGATGGCAACTGTGCCACGATTTTGAACCATGGATCCAATTATTATCCAATGTTTAGTGCAACAAGAAATTTCTCACCAACACAACCTATAAATCAATTCCTAGGAGACGAAATAAAAAAAGTTGTGCAACCACTGTCCAATTTGACAGAAATCAAACAGAAGCAACCTATGTGATTACAGGACTACAATTATTGTTGTGAATCTGCACTTGCCAGATTTCGTTAGAGGCCGAAGCAGCCCGTTGGAATAGCGTGAATTAGCCACACCTTTTTAAGCATGAATGACCAGTAACAGCAGCAACAATGTTTCAGCGGTAGTAATATAAAAAAATATATATAAAAGAAAGTTTGGAGATGGCAAAGGAGATTATGGAAGTATACAACATGAAGTGAAACAGGCCTCATGCTGGATATTCATAAGAAATCACAGACAACATGTTTTCACATAGACCATTTTTGTTGAAACTAATGATTTTCCAATATTTCCAAAACATAACCCTATCCGACTGGCCTACAAGGGCTTTTATTGCACTCTTCATTAAATTGAAAATATAAGGCTAATCATATCTCATCGCTTGAATGAAATTAAGTACCTTAACAAACAACGAATCTTTAAGAGGCAAGTTTTAATAAAGCAAGTAACCAAAATCCCTTATTTCCTATCTTTTAGCAAATTGACAGGAGGATACTTACATAAGAATGGAGTAGTGCAAGCCCCCCCTTTTGGCTTCTTCACAAGGTTGCTTTAGGGTGGATCCCATCCAGACATAACTCAAGTTCTCATCACAACTAACATTTCGAGATATTGGGTGGGCTGATTCAGACCTTATGCACATGCCAAAACCATGTCAAAGAGTATTTCTTTTGTTTTTTTTTTCTTTTTAATATTATTGAAGCTATCCACGTATTTCCTCAGTTGTCGTTGTTCCTAATTTTTTCCTTTCTTGTAACTCAAATGCATCTTATCATTCACATCTCAACTACACATACTTTACCTTATTCCCATCTAACTAGCTGTGGTGATGGGTGGGGTTGGATTTGAGACATAGGCATCAGCTGTTAGAGCTCGGGGCTGAACTTGAAGCATTTATTAGATGGGCTGAAACTCTAAACCTTAACTCGATCAAACCTGCATAAGTAGTGTAGGAGTTACTAAATTATGCCCATCCCCAAATCAGGGGCCTATCTTGACAGATCTATAAATGGTTGATAGCATTGTATTGGGAATCCTATTTCATTGAGCCCTAATAAAAAAAATCGTATCTATACAATGAATTTCATTCATAGGTGAAACTTAGGATTGAAGTTTGAATCTTGCAATTCGATACGTGCTATATGCCTATATCTAATCTTATGATACATGCAATTCATTTGGGTGGGAACGGCGGGGACCAAATGGCTATTATTATAAAATTTTTAGTTTTTTAGTATTTCTATTTTTATGAGGTTTCCTATTGATTAACTAGACTTCTTACAAATTTGTGAAACGTTTGAGAGAGAGAGAGAGAGAGAGAGAGAGAGAGAGAGAGAGAGAGAGAGAGAGAGAAATTTGATTTCTCTTTCTTTTTTTTCTTTTGCTGAAGATATTTTCTAGAAGTGAATGAGCGATTCTTTTTTTTTTTCTTTTGCTGAAGATATTTTGAAGAAGTGAATGAGAGAGAGGTGTCTAGGGAAGGGCAGCACCTCTTTTGATTACCAGGCAAAAGCATTATCATAAAATACACTGTTACCCACTTTGTCTGTTGGTGCACCTAAATTTTGAACTATGTTGGGAAGTCCCACAACCCACATCGCCTAAGTAATAGGCTTGACATGTCTTAATATACCTATAAGGGCCTTCCACCTATTAGCTTAAGCTCTTGGGTTGGTATATGGTTTATTACACGGTATCAGAGCAGGTTCTGATCCCGTTGTTCTTGTGTAGCCCACGTGGCCGTCATTCTTGTATGGCCCACGTGACAGGCCCGTCCATGAAATCTGTTGGACCTGCACGTGAGGGGGAGTGTTGGGGAGTCCCACATCCCACATCTCCTAAGTAGTAGGCTTGACATGTCTTAATATACCTGTATGGGCATTCCACCTATTAACCTATGAGCTTATGCTTTTAGGTTGGTACATGGCTGCTTACATGGTATCGGAGCGGGTTTCGATCCCGTCTTTCTTGTGTAGCCCACGTGGCAGGCCCGTCCATGAAATGTGTTGGGCCTGCACGTGAGGGGGAGTGTTGGTAAAGTAAATCCTATATCCCACATCGCCTAAGTAATGCCTTTGGCAAGGCTTCATATATACATGTTTAGGTCTTCCACCTATGAGCTTAAGCTTTTGGGTTGGTACATGGCTGCTTACACATAAGTGTGGGTTAGGAAAGCTTATCCTATGTTTGACCCATGTAGGATGTGCGAGTAATTTGATTTCTCTTTCTTTCATTTTTTTTCTTTTGCTGAAGATATTTTGAAGCAGTGAATGAGAGGGAAGTGTCTAGGGATGGGCAGCACCTCTCTTATTTGATTACCTGGCAAAAGAAATATCATAATACATCTGTCACCCATTGGGCCTCCAGGTGCACCTCAATTTTGACCTACATAAGTGTGGGTTAGGAAAACTTATCCTAGGTCTGACCTATGTTGGATGTGTATCCCCACTACATGGATCAGGTTCATGGGTCAATCAACATTTAGTTAGTGTAACAAAGGCAACATTCAGCTCCATACAGCAGAGAAGGTCTAATTGCCTTCCTATAAAAGTAGCCCTTCAATCAAAGCAGCGCTCTACAACATATAGCATTGCTCTATCTTGCCCACTTTGCTCGCCCTAAGATTTGAGATTCATGAAATATATTCAAGTGTTTTTCTGGTCAGATTTTCTTCTTTTTAAATATACCATCTTGTATTATGATAAATTGATAATCATGTTCTTTTTCCATTGAAGTGAGAGCAGAGATGATGGTGGATTCACCTACATTACGTATTTGGATTCATTGCTTGCAGATAGCTGTGGTAGGCATATAATATCTGATGTTTATTTATTTATTTAGTTTTGGTTCTAGAGTCTTCTATGGATAACTAAAATTCTTCTATCAATTCTTTGTAACAGGGGTTGGAGTTACTCGCGATGGACTTCCTTCTTCAGATGGTGGTGGCACCATTTTGAGCTTGCCCATGTTCTACCTTGAAGGTTATTCATCCATCCAATATAATCTATGGATAATTGCATAATTTTGTTCTATTATTGTCTGGACTTCTAGTCCTGTACTATTGAACCAAAATTCGAAGTTCTAATAAAGTATTTGTTATAATAACTATCTTTTGGGTGTAAAATCACAAAGACGTATGAAATTATCATTTACCTAGTGTGGTTAATTATATGGCATGCAATTTAGTTTTTCTGAACTAAAAAGGTTTAGCTGTTTCAAATGGAGAACACTTCATATTAGCTATTTAATGTTTTTCAGGAATTGTTCTATTCCCTGAAGGCATAATTCCTCTTACAGTTCTTCAACCTAGATTTATAGCTGCTGCCAAAAAAGCAATGAAACAGGTTGATTATGTTTGCACAGTTGGCGTGGTATGAGATATCCCTGTCGCAACTTATCTTAATATCTGGATTCCTTCTCTCCAAATTCAAACTCCATTTGATAACTTGTACAGGTTTGTGTTTATAAGCGTCCAAGTGATACGGCCTTCCGTCTTGCAACAATGGGCACAACTGCAGAGGTATGCACTCTGGTATTTTTGGACCTTCCTCCTTCAAGGTATCATTCAGAACAAGGTTTCAAAGATTTAGATATAATTCAGGGACATAGCATCTAATGTTTATGTTCATTCTGTGATAAATATGCCAATTAATTGCTTTACTGAAAAGATAAAAGAGCAGGGCTCTCCTAAGCTACAGCTTATGTTATCCTAAAGCTGAAACAATGCTGGTCCCACAAATCAAAGTCGACTATCTCTGTTTTTGGCATGATGGAACTGAAAAATCCAGTGCTGATTGGATTTATCTTGATTTTGGAGAGATTTTGGAGACGATGATTTGAGGCAGTTTACGATGGAGATGATTTTGCAGACGATTTCAGTTTAGAATAACATAAGCTGCAGCTTAGGAGAGCCCCCCTCAAGATAAAAATAGAAGTGTAAATCATGAACAACAAATGTTTCCTTTGATTCTCGTTCCAGGATATTGGTGGTAAAAAAAAGATGCAGAATGCTTCTGTTTATTAATCTGGTTTTATTGTTTTATGCTGACGGTAGCATCTTTTCTTAGAAGATCACATTACTTGGTTACTTGGTTGTGTTGGCTTTGGTCTGGAGCTTCTGTCCGTTAATACAGCAACCAGCAGCTACCCTCTAGATCAACTGCATCATCCATTCCTAAGATGCATAGATTATATATAGGTTTTGCTTTTGCATATACTCTCAAAATGAGACTCTGAGAAAACTCACTGTTGCATTTTGATGTGCTTCTCCTATTGTACTCCTTTAGATCCGGCAATACCAACAGATGGAGGATGGTTCGGTATATGTTGCTATTTATGGTCAACAACGCTTTCGTTTGCGACGCCTTTGGGTAGATGGGGAAGGAGTGGTTAGATTACTTAATTTGTTTGATTTTCTTGTACGTTTTGTCCTTTTTTCCCCATTTGATATGTGTGAGACTGATGGAGTTCATCCCCTCTTTTGTCAGCCATGGGCCGAGGTCCAGATTGTCCAGGAAGACAGGCCTCTTCGAATGCCAAAAGAAGCATTTGGACAATTGGCTTCAGTCAGCAGTATCAGAAACTGTGGATACTCACATGCAGTTCTCTCTGCTGCTGCTCTTGCTAAAAGTCAGAGAAGCAAGGATGATGACTTTATGTGGGAATATTACTCCAGTACAAGCACTGACAGTGATCATCCAATTGCTGACATGAAAATGCAGAGGTGTCCACTTGATTTCTGTGACTGTTATGGAAATACCGATGAGTCCATGAGTAGTGATAATGAGCAAAATTGTGTCTTGGGGCATATGTCAAGAAGATCTAATCCTTGTAACTCAGAAGGCGAATGTCAACCTCATATACATGATACAACAAGTGAAAGTGATGATGGCAGTGGCCTCGAAAGTGCGAAGGAGTCTGTTCAGGGAAGAGAAGCTATCAGAGAATGGAAGAAGGTAGCTGCAGTTGGGTCAAAGTGGTTGCATAGAGCTCCAAGATCCTTCTGGCCTCATTGGGTCTATCGAATGTATGATTCTTATTTCCTTGCTTGGAGATTAGCAGGTAAAGGGTGTTCATTTTCTCGTTTGTTGCGTCATATTGTGTTCAGCTAGTTGTTGAAATTCACAAATTGTTTTGAAAATTCACCTAGCTGAACAAGTTTTGCTGAGTTGTGGATATTGATTATTGAATCGAATACGACACATGGGAATTCATGAATTTTCACGTTTTTTAATCAAAGGTAGAGAATTTCATACCTTCTAATTGACGGTAGTCACTCAAAGTCCCTTATTGTGACCTTTTGACATGTGACTGTAGGTGGACTATAGAAATTTATTGCAGCATTTTATGGCATGAATTCTCAAGTCTCAACTGTCTACTGTAGAAGTTAATGGTGTGATATGTGTTAATGCCTGTCTGCAAGTTTGCAGTAGGGCTAGTTGTGAGAGGTGCATATAGAGGATTCTGCATGGGTACTTTTAAGATTTTAAGGTTTTGGCAAACCCTAAATCTTGAATACAGAGAATACTTAACCTACCAAACCTCCTTCCCTAATTCCCAGCATTTTTATGAGGGATCTGGACAGTTTTTCTGTTTTGTTTGGGTGCTGCCTCTTTTTTCCCTCTCTAGATTGGATAACTGGTCTAGAGTGGTGACTTCCAACATGAGAACCAGGGATCGATCCCTGGTCAGTAGTGTGGTACTAAGATGCCTTGGCACTGCACTGTCAGTGGTTAGGCTGGCTGCCGGCTCATGTATTTAATACTTGTATATCAGGGTTTTATAATTAATATTTTGATCTATTTTATCTACTTTTGGGAGATTAATTCCTCCTAAGTTGATTTAATCCATCCCTTCTCCCCCTCATTTCAAGGAAATTCTTTTCCCTTTATGAAAAAAACCTCACCATAGAATGAAACGTAAGATTTGTTGCAATGTGTGTTTCTCTTCACGAACCAAGATGGTTTAGTTGCGATCCAAAATAAGATGGTTTTTACGGAAATACGTTCTTAATTCACATGGAATGCGAGAAAAGCAGCAGTTATAAAGGAGCTAGTATATCTATGGGCATGTGAGATAATAGTACTATAGTACAATTGTAAGATGATTATAAATACAGTTTTCCTTGGTCCTTATTTTCAAACTTTTGCCTGATGTGACTGGATGCCTCTACAATGTACAATTTAAAGAATTTCCTAAATCCTCATATATTAGGTGTATTAGGTTTGTGTTTTCTCTATAATCCTGGATCTTTAAAAATTTCTCATGCCATAAGTTATTTCTCCATCAAGCATCCCTCAACCTACATCTGTCCATCCTAGAAATAAAATTAGGTGTGATCTCTCGAACTCAAAGAACATTCATTGTTTGAAAAATTTTATCATCATGTAATTTATGTGAAGCATCAAGTTTTACTGTTAGCATTGAAAAAAAAAAAAAAAACACCATGAGCTTCGTGACAATATCCATGCAAGGATTTGGGTTTTGATCGAGCAGTAAGGAGCTTTAGTCTTTTGTGTTGCTATTGTATTCATTGTCAGTTAACAATGGTAATGATTGTGACATAACTATTTGGCAGACATGTGGAGCGATATGTTTAGGGAGGAGATAGACATATATGGTGTTGTAAACACGCCAGATATTTTGTCATTTCAGATTGCTCGTCAAATTCCTTTACCAGTATTTTACAGGCAGGAGCTGCTAGAGATTGTTGGAGTTACCAATAGATTACGCAGGGAAATTGAGTTACTAGAGCAATTCAATCTCATTCGCTGTAAAACCTGTCTGGTAATATTTCTTTCTTATTTTTGAACTTAAAATAGTTCCATTTTTAGGCATTAAGGCATCTTTTATGTTCTCTTTTCATTGAACTAAAAAAAAAAATGAACACAAGCTGGATTAAAAAAAAAGCATGTGTCCTTTAGAATATCCGGGTTAGATTTTAGGTCCATATTTCTAAAATTGCAAGTGACTGACATCCTGAAAGTTGATCCTACAAGGGACATGGGTTCTTTCATCTGTTTTGCAGGAAAAAACACCTGCAAATTTGTTGTATAGCATGTGAACTAAGAGAAAGAGGACAAACAATCTTTCCCCGGGTTCTAGGAATAATATGAAAAACTCATCTTTTCTCCTCTATATGTTGAATAAATTTCAGTCTTAAGCAATAGAGAACATTAAAAAGTTGGACATGTTATGACAAGGATGAATTTATCTTAGTTTTAGATTAGATCCGATTTGATTAATAATGTGATTAGGATTATGTTAAATTAGAGTTATGTTGTGATTATGATACTTGTGATTTGAATAGTTTTAGTTGTGATGTGATTAGGTAGATTGGATTTATGATATCAGGTTCTCTTCATTGTACTCTATAAGTAGCTGAATTATTCTCAATATTATCTCATCTGGATTAGTAAGACAATATCTAATCACAACAATTGCTTCGGTTATACATACTAGTTCTTGTCATTCCCATTGACTATTAAAAACTAAAGTTCCCCAAAATCTCATCACTACCCAATAATAATAATAATTATTATTATTAATTTTTTTGCAGTTAATGGGTCATCACTTCATCTGAGTCCAAAAACACTTTGTTGCTTACAAATGCCAAAGGTTACACATCATTTTGACCAAATTTGTCTCTTCAACTTCATTCTTTTTAATATAAACATGAATAGTTCCACATCTTCTTAAAATCATACCTAACATGCATGTCTTCTGATACATGCCTGCAGAGTCACAAAACTATGCTGTTACCTTTTGTCACGTCCCCCGAACCTGATTAAAGAATAACCAGATCCGGAGAGTGAATTTTAGGACTAATTAAAAATTTGTCCTTTGGGCCCACGGATTGTAAGTCCGCGGTGAGGATATAATATTTCAAGCCTCATATAGTATAACAATGTAGAGTTCATACAACTCTAGGTATATGGAATATCAAGCAATGAATAATAATTCTCATTGAATATTTAAGTTGCTAGAAAGATATGAATAAAAACTAAACAAGAAGTTAAGATAATTTATTACATTGGCCTACCCAATAAACAAGGCCAATAAAATAAAACCAAATCAATGTAAGAAAGGTCCAACGAGAGAAAAATGAATAAAAGAATATATCTAGTGAATCCCAATGTATCTCTCTCGTGCCAGGAAGTGATGACGCTACTCTACGTCATCGGCACGCCACTCTCGTGCCTCCTTTGTTGGTTGGAGATCCTCTGTGATCTCCTCACCCGGCCTGCTCCTCGTAGTAATACTCACCTGAGGTGTCTGCACACCAAGGAACTGAGTCAACGACATGTTGAGCAATAGATAAGCAATGCATAATAAACATGGTATGCATCAAGTGTAGAATAATGACAAGTACATAATTATCTGAATACAAGGTAAGCGAAGCTAGGCATAAAGCGAGAATAATAATCCATAGAAACAATAACAAGAATCTTAGCAACCATCTAACAATAAGCACTATCCATGCAATGCAAAACAAGAACAAGAGGGAGACTCCGAGAATGTCCAAACCACCTCCCGAGGTACCAGTAACAATCCAAGCAAGACTACTGACACCAAAGTCCGGCTCCAGTAGGATCCTAGCTCCCGGTCCTGAGAATAGCAGTACGGTCCTAGCCCGCTCCCAACTATTCAACGCCATGGACGCCGTCCAAAGCCGACTGCCCACCCTGACAACCGAGTAACCGGTCCGTCATTAAAGCCCCAAACTGCAGATGGCTATGATATGCAACAATAATAGAGTGGTTCTGACACAAGGACAAACAAGACAAGCAAGTTTGGCTAGTTCCATGAACAAGATAAGATCATAGGGATTATCTCATCCAAGACAATGCAAGACAAACAAACCATGTGATAATCCCCTTTCATTGCTAGCTAGTCATGTTTATCAATACAAGACACAGGTTCCTATGGTACTATCTAAGTCAAGTCCAAGTCCTAAATTCTATAAGAATTTATGTTTCATATATAATTAAGTATTTTATGCCAAGAGAGTGTACAAGGAATGGTAACAACGGATACAATTTTCAAGTCAAGGAGATATTACTATCCAATCCTAGGTACGTGGTGTCGTCCCTGTACCCCACGTGTTCTAACAGAGTACGTATGGAAATTGGATCAATGATGCTTTTAGGAAAATCCCTAGGTGTACAATCATGTTGAGCATCATTCAATTCAACTCCATATGCATTCGGTTACTTCACGCGTAATACACGAATACCTAGACAACCCATCGAAGAACACCAAGCCACGTGCTTCGATTTCAATCCTCATTAATGGTCAAGTGAGAGTAAGTTTATGGTTTTAAATATCTAAGGCCAAAACCTAAGTTAAATAGTCTCTTTCCCAAATAAACAAGAGTTGGATCATAATTTAAGTAATAACATCACTTCCCGATCTCCGATCGTAGTGAAAGTAGAACCATTGGATTCTACGTCTTGAGGGCTTTCAAAAGATATACTATACGTAGAAATCCAACGGACGGATTAAAAATTACAAGTCTTCGAAGTTTCAGTGACCATGCACCCTTCGGTACGATCGATCGGCACTGAACACCTCTCAGTTAGTGCACAGTGTGATCGATCGGACTGTGCGACCGATCGATCGGCACTGGGCACCTCCCAGTTAGCTGAGAGTTTTCACAGAGTGATCGATCGGACTGTGTGACCGATTGATCAGACTGTAAACGCTCACAGTTAATTGGGGACTGTTCACTGTCCGATCGATCGCACAGGGCGACCGATCGATCGGACAGCGAACCTGAAGCCCGAAAATTGGGTTTCTGCCCTGTTCCTCCTCAGGCCATTCCAAGACTAAACCTGCAGAAAATGAGCCTCCGTGCTCCCCATTCATCACATTCATCCATTACATTCCATTCCATTCAAATTAAACAAGTTCTAAGCAACCTAATATCATCAATTTATCCAAAAACTTAACCTAGCATATAATTTCCAATTAAAATCAGAATAGGCTTGGAATTAATGGAAAATCTATCAAGAATCATAACCAGATCAATAAGAACAATACAGACATATATATTATGAAATGCATATCTACTTGCCTCAACCAAGAAGAAGATAGGAATTGGGTGAAACTTGAGGAGAAGTCTTTCTACCCTGAAATCCACAATCTAACCCAACCAAACACAATCTAAAACGCAAAAGAGAAGAAAAGAGAGGAAAAGATCGATATCAAACCTAAATCTAACCAAAACAAAAGATGATTGAAAGATGAGATTGTGAGAAGTCTTACCAAATTGGTACCGAAAGAAAGAGGATATTGAGAGGATGAAGATTGGCGGTTCGGATCTTCAAGAATGATCTTCTGGGCTTGAGAAGAGAAGAGGAAGAAGAAAGGGGCCGCGGTTGCTTCTTCGTTGCAGAGAACGAATAGAGAATTAGGGCTAATCCTGTTTAAGAAGAAGAGAGGGAGGAAATGACTAAGTTGCCCCTTTAAGTGGGTCCGGTGAAGAATGGACCATTTAAAGGATTTCTGATCGCCGGATCGCGACGAGTCAAGAGAGAAAATGATCAACGCGACGAAACCTTTCCAACGAACCCAAAAATCATGGCGTTTGGAATATTTCGGAAAACACTTAATTTTTCCTAAATTGCAAATTACCCCCCTGCTATGATCAACAAACTCGGAATCGAACGAAACTTTGCAGACACTATTCTAAGGCAAAAAGAAACTCGCTCATGATCTAAACCCACTTAAATATCTAAAATATAATTAATTATAATAATAACAATTAAATGGGTCAGGGCCTGATATTGGGCCCGACTGACCCAATAAAGTCACAGACCTTACACCTTTGTTTATCTATTTTCATCTCTTCAACATGTTAGGTTTCAGGATCCTCCATTTCTGGACTACACCAAAATTATTAAAGAACTTGTTGTTTCAGTCTTGGGTCACAAATTAGAACTTAAAAGCTTTTGAACCAAGTGAATTCTTAATGGTTTTTGTTACTTTCCAAGAATTGACAATTTAATATGACCTGCTCACTCTTTTCTTGGTGAATCTATAAAATTGTTTGCTTTGTAGGCAGTATTTGCAAAGAGAGCCGATATGTTGGACAAGCATGATGGACCTCTAGGTGCATATGCGCAGCTGCATGATTACGTGCATGAGATCATGATTCTACAGATTGCAAATGGGTTAACACTGATTGGATCTCCTGTTGAAAAAGATAATTGGTTCCCAGGGTATGACCTCAACCTTTAATTGGAATTACACAGTTTTGACTATAAAATTGTTCAATTGGTTCCTCACTAAAAAATAGCACATCTTTTCAGTTTTCAATATTACTCGTTCTGGGTGAGAAGCAGCACTGAGATTTCAATGACTGGCTAATGAATAAATAATTTGGGAATAATAACCCTAAAAGAAAACACCTGGACCCTAGATTCTATTTCATGTTGGTCTGCCTTTGGACTAATGTGATCCAGGCATATGGCTAATGCATGCACGCAACAGTTGATACAGTGACCCTAAAAACTTTAGGAAATCAATCACACTTGCTTAACTACCCTTAGGAGCCTTTAATTAAAACCTTTCTCTACCATTCCCATTTTCAATTAGTTTCCTTTTGTAATCTACTTTTGGACGAATGTCATTCTTTTGATTTAGCTTCCAGATGGATTTAAAATCATCCTGTTCCAAAAGGATCTTGCTTAGCTTAGCTGATGTTGGGTTGGCTGTTTAGTAGCCTCCTGCATTTGGGTTGGACGCAGGCTTCCAAAAGTGAATGAACAAGAGGTTGTTTTCAGCACTTTCCAATTGCCATTTGCTTAGAAAGAGCTTTTATCTCTCAAAAGACAAGGACCCTTGACACTTCTACAATCAAGTGCTGCATATATTTGTCATGCCATTTCTCATTTTTTAACAACTCAGCTGTGTAAAAGGCCATATATACAGGAAAGGAAGTGCTCAACACCTTTTTTACTTTGCAATCAAGATCCCATCTGGATCTATTAGGTTCCAGTTGTAGCTGTAGGGGATTTCTTAAAGAAGTTCAATTTTCCAAATTTAGATCTATGTGGCTTCTCTAATTTAAAACATCTGATGGTGACTCTAACCACCCTGCCTTTGTGCAGAAGTTGTACTGCTGTCATCTGTCAAATAGGTAGTTGCACTTGCACATGCTTCTTGATCAGTTGTGTGCACTTATGACCTTGTTGAAAATAATAATCTGTGGAGTTTGTTAAAATGCTTACTTGCATAAACTCTTCTTGATTCGGTTAGCATATATTCTCGAGGGCTACTTTTCTAGATTAGTGAAATGCTAACAACCTGCCTTTATTTTATTTTTCCAGATATGCATGGACAACTGCTGCCTGTGTTAAATGTGAGTCAAGCATGGGTTGGTTTTTTACTGCCACCAAGAAGTTGCAGCCAAAATCCTTTTTTGGGATTCGGTATTCTCAAATTGCAGATGCATGGGGTAGGAGGTAAAAAAAAAAAGAAATTAACAGTGTTTTTGTTCTTCTCTCCTAATCCAAGTTACTGGCTGCAGGACAAACAAGATGAGTTCAACAAGAACTCATCATTCGTTTGATGAACTCATGACACTTGTAATCTCTTTTTTTACTGATCACAAGTGAGTATAGCAACAATAATGTCATCTATAGTAGTTGGCCTTTTTCAAAATTTCAAAATAACTCATCATTTCAACTGCCATAATTGTCATCATCATTGTCAATGTCACCTGCGGGTGTGCAACATATCAACCCCATTAGATAATCGGTTCTAAACCATTGATCAATATCCCTCAGTTTCATTCTAATTTATTGGTAGAGACGATCAATGTCCCTCAACTTTATTGGCGTTTATAAGGCTTCATATTTTTGGATCGCATTTAAATTGAAACATATTTGGGTCATGGCATTTGGGGATGCATGAAAATTAGGCCAGATCACACATAAGAACGTTTGGCAGTTCTTATCTGAATATTTCTGATTTATTCAAATACATATATGTTGTATTAGATATATTTGTTATTTGTCCCAAGCTTTAGTTCAGCTTGTTTGGATAGGGTGTGTGAGTGCGATTGCATGTTTGAGTCCCCAATGCAACAAATATTTGTAATTTAGGTAATTGCCTAAGATTGGGCTTGTCCAGAATTTTACTAAGGCTTCAACAATTAGGCCGAGCCCTTGCATATGTGCAGCCGGAATTTGATCACCATGCAGGAGGGCATGTAGGTTCGGGATTTTCCCTACCCAGGTTGCTCCCTCAGAGCTGAAGTTGGGTCCCCAGTAGGGGTGCTCATGGACTGGGCCAGCACGAGCCCGACTGTGACTTGGGCCCGCCCCAGCCTGATTTTGGCGGTGATTGGGCTGTAGGTTTTAGTACTCGGGATGGGTTCAGATATATATTTTGGGCCCATTTAATAGATGATCCGGGCTTGGATTCAGTCATAGAGAGCAGAAAGAATGGCCCAGCCCAATTGTAAAAAAAAATAATAATAGGTCACAAGGATTCAAACACTCGCACCCTCACGCATACAAGACCAAACCAATCGAGCAACACTATAGACACTGTAAGCAAAATCTTTTTTCAATTATATATCTAACTCGGGTTGAGCTCGGGCTTACTATTATTCACTCATATTCAGGTATGTTGTCTTGGGCCAGTTTCTTATGGCCTAATTCAGTTTTAGCCGGGTCTTTGGCCTACAGTTTAGAAGCTGGTCAAGGCCTGGATGTTCCTTAGCCCAGCCCAGCCCAGTCCATGAACACCCCTAACCAACTGCCCTAGTTTCCAATGTTCCCAAACTCAAAAAACAAGAGTTTTGTTCCAATATTTTGCTCGTTCCATTTTAATTAGGGTATAGGCCTGAATCCATGGATCTTATATATTACAGGGCCTGAATACCTGCTGTGGTATAGATATGTGGATATATTTCAAGCATACTGAGTATATGTATGTTATATTGGTATGCATATAATTGGGGCTTAATTGGGTATATATCTAGACCGTTTGTTTGAGCCTAGGTTTGGGTTTGGGTCTTCATTTTAAATTTGGACATGGGTATGGGTCTTGTAATGTGGATCTGATTCAGTCCCTGGTTTGAGTACATGTCCTTACTTAGTAATTTGGGTCCAGGTCCTGTTTTAGAGAAATTGGGCATCCTCTGCGGAAAAGATCAAAAGCCAGACCGGCCCCTTCTTTTGAACTTCAAAATCCTTATAATCAAGAATTTTTGCTGGAACTTTCTTTTTTCCTTTTAACTTTTGCATCAAGAATCAAATTATCAGTTGTAAAAATATTTTTTTTTTATTTTTTATTATTATTGAAAACGTCAAACTTCTCTAACATGTGCCATTAATGTACCGCACGGTATTTTTGTGCGACAAGAAGATAGGGGTTACGAAAATCTATTTTTTCACTAGAAAAGAGTATAAAAAAAAAAAAAAAAAAAAACGAAAGAGAAAGTAAAGTTTTTTGTGATCATGTGGGAAAACATTTTCGATAGGGGTTACGAAAATCTATTTTCACCAGAAAGAGGGAAAGTCCACAAAATCAGTGTTTTTTCTGCACCCTACACTTGCCCCTAGACTATATCTGCTGGAACTTCCATCGTCCCTATCGGAAGTGGGGTCGGATAGCAGGTTCATCCCTTCATCCAGCCATCACTCTTTTCCTGTTCATTGAATTCATCATCCTCATGTCATCTGCTTTTGTTTAATCTTCTTCTACTTTGGCCTTTTATTTAATCTTCTTCTTCTTTATTTTTTTACCCTACTTTGGCCTTTTTGTATTTGGTTTGCATATTGTGATGTGATCCATGAAGATAACTAGCATGAAGATGATGTGCGATGCACAAGTTAAGTCTCGTGCGACCTGAATAATATATTAAAATTAATATCCCTTGTATATAAATTCATTTTTAACAAAATAATTAAAAAACTCAAATCAACCAAAAAATTATTAAAATCAAGCCTTTTTCTTCCCTTAATAAACGTCAGCATACACGTTTCATATTAAAAACAAAGGATTCGTATGCAATTCTGCTCATTTTGAATACTATATAAAAACTTTGAAAATAACCTTAATTTATAGAGTTGGAAGGCATCGCTTTGAATTGGGTCACATCCACACAAATGAGCCTAAGAGAGTAGAGACACATTTTATTGAAAAGGCACATATGTATTTTTAAAAGGACACATTCACAAATGGCCCCAAGAAGGGGCACCTTTTATTGAAAAGGCACATATGTGTTTTTGGAAAGATACATTCAAGAGACACATTCATAAATGGGCCCCAAAAAGCTGACGTGGCTTTTCCTAAGGCCATAATTGAGTTGTTTTTTTTTACATGAATAATATATTAAAACTAATATCCCTTTCATATAAATCTATTTATAATAAAATAATTAAAAATTTCAAATCAACAGAAAAAGTATGAAGATCAAACATTTCTTCCCTTAATCCACGTCAGCATACACCTTTCATCTTAAAAACAAAGGATACGTATGCATTTATGTTAATTTTGATTTCTATATAAAAACTTTGAAAATAACCTTAATTTATAGAGTTGGAAGGCATCCATTTGAATTGGGTCACATTCACACAAATGGGCCCAAGGGAGTAGAGACACATTTATTCAAAAGGCACATATGAATTTTTAAAAAGACAAATTCACAAACGGACCTCAAGGAGGGGCACATTTTATTGAAAAGGCACATATATGTTTTTAGAAAGACACATTCAAGAGACACATTCACAAATAGGCCCGAAAAAGCTGATGTGGCTTTTCCTAAGGCCATAATTGAGTTTTTTTTTTCCCAACCGCTATACAATTTTAAAGAGAAAGAATTGGAGAGAGAGTATCTTCATCTTCATAGACAAGCGAATGACAAACCTAAGAATGTCTTTGACTATTTATTCAAATAAAATCAACTTCCCTTCCCTTTGATACTACTAGAATCCAAACGTCTCATGCCATTCATCCGGCTGCCCTTCAATATAAACCCCAAATAATATATTGATTTGATCCCCTGCCCTTAGTTAATCTCATTTAGGGCCTGCTTTTGCTTTACCAAGCTGCTTATAGCACCGCCCAATTTCAATTGATTCACCCCCTTTGACTAATTTGTCCATATGATACGGATAGCTTGATGAAGTAAATGTGGGCCTCTCACAAGACAATTTTGGAGTGAATTTCCCTAGCTTTGATGTAAAGCAAGTGTAATATTGTTGGCAATTGCTTTGCCTAAAATATGATTTTTGGTGAAGAGAAAATGAAAGAAAATCAAAAGAAAATGAAGATGGATGAATTTCGGTGAAACAGCTCATGAAGCTTCTATTCATTCCTCTATCCTTTTTACATCCACTGACTTTTACATGTAAACCTTAATGTCAAGGAGAATTCTAGAACACAACAAAATGACTAAAAAGGAAATAGGATTTAACTTAAATACAAAAGTACCATAAAGCATTACTTTTAATTTTAACACTCATCCTTAATGCTTTGTGGTAACACTCAATGATGAGTCGGGCTCAAATGATCCAACCCATGAGGATGAGTCAGGTCAGGATAGCCCAATGAGTCAGGCCCAAATGATCCAACCCATGATGATGAGTCAGGTCAGGATAGCCCAATGAGCCAAGGTCCAAATCAGTGGAAGCCCGATTGATCCGTTCAGGTCCGGGTCCAGATCCACATACCTTGGCCAAGTCAAGGCAGCCACGTCGCTTCGGAAGCAGTCCCGCTTTTACCAGGTCATGCGGAGAATATCTCACCTGCTTCGTCCAGCGCGAGGGCAGTTCGAAGGCTCAATTCAAGCAGGGCAAACGTTGCTGAAGAGTCGTCCCCATCTGTTAGGGGAGGACTATAAATCGAGGAGCCCCACCAGCACTTGGGGGGCGATTGATATCTTCCCATTTTTCTACTATTGTATTCTCCTAGGCTGTAATCCCTACTCATTGGAGAAGTAAAATACCACAGGCGACCTCTGCCTTTATGATGTGGATGTAGGTCACACAGACCGAACCACTATAAATTCCCTTTCTCTCTCTCATTAATTTACTGCATTTATTACTTGACCGGTGGTGTCCGAAATCTAATTTTGGCATCATCAGTTTGGCGCCGTCTGTGGGAACTGAACAAAAGTTCTCATCCTTTTTTCAAAATTATGGTGATCACCACTAGATCGACAAGACGAGCAGAGGGTGAGGGTAACCCTCCACCAATCAATCCTACCCCGAATGCTCCTGCTCCCACTCCTCAACAGATGTTGGAGACCATGCAACAGCTGGTAGCCCAAAACCAGCAGATCTTACAACTTCTGTTGGCAAGGCAAAGAGGAGCACAATTTGGAGGAGTACCACAAGGAGCATCGCGCCAGGGACTTCCAAGAGCTCCACGCCGGGGAGCTCCCCATCTGGGCGCCCATCCTCCGGGCGGCGCCCAGGGAGCTCCCCATCTGGGCGCCCATCCTCAGGGCGGCGCCCAGGGAGTTCCCCAGGGCGCCCATCCTTTGGGCGGTGCCCAGGGAGTTTCCCAGGGCGCCCAAGGACCATCTCCTCCCTCTTCTTCTAATGGAGAGGATCATCATTTCCAAGAAGGGGAGAGTGAAAACCAAAGCATGGAGGAGGGAAGTTATTTTTCGTGACCCATCCAGGGAAGCTTTCAATCCCTGGGACGAAAAGATCAAGGAGATGCAGAACCAGCTGGCAGACTTCTACAACGCCATGAAGGCGCAGGCACCAGAGACTGTAGATCACCTAGTCGGGCGAACGGACACACTGTTCAAACCCGATGTGGCAAACTACCCACTTCCCTGGAAGTTCAAGATGCCGTCCATGGAGACCTTTGATGGAAGAAAGGATCCATTGGACTACCTAGAGATGTACAAAACCAAATGCAGCTGCATAATATCCCCGATGAGATTATGTGCAGAGCGTTCCCAACCACACTGAAGGGTTCTGCCCGCCTATGGTTTGCCAGTCTCGCTCCAGCCTCCATCTCCACCTTCGGGGAATTGAGCAAGTCCTTCGTGTCACATTTCATTGGAGGACGTCGCCACCAGAAGCCTGCCACACACCTGCTCAGCAAAAAGCAGGATACAAATGAAAGGCTCAGGAGTTACCTCACTCGTTTTAACGAGGAGGTACTTCAAATTGAAGGGCCTGACAACAAGGTGTCCATGACAGCCTTCCTCGGAGGTCTCCATTCATCGAGACTCCTTTTCTCAGTGATGAAATGCCCGCCAAAAAGCATGCCGGAGCTACTAGCAAAGGCTTAGAAGTATATAAATGCTGAAGATACCACAAGGGCCAGGCAAGGGGAGTCCTCCAGAGTAGTCGACAACGGGAAGGGGCGAGATAGAGAGGAAAGGAAGGATACAAGTAACAAGCGAAGCAGGACAGAGAGGCTACCTGTCAGAGACCAACTCGGTCCTGCTCCGCAGAGAGACAGACAAGCATTCACTCCTCGCGATGCAGCGGTTGAACACATTGCTAAGGAACGCGAAACTGTTGGAAAGGAATTACCAGTAATACCATAAGAGGGTCAAACTAGTGAGGGTTTGGGGGCTTGATTTTTTCAACTTTGTTTCGATTAATGTTGTTTAGCACTAAACAATGGATTAATAAATTTTATCAGTGCTACAAATTGTTTAAAAAAAAAGTCCCCTGCCCTCTAATCACTCTCAAAGTTGTCCTCGGCATCACCATCATCATCCACATCATCAGAGCTGCCACTACAATCATCAAGCGCTTCAGTCGGCACAAAGTCTAAGAGGCCAATATCTGGAAAAGCAGTTCTCTCATGTACCGCCCCAATCACTGTCTCCACAACGGTCTCTCTGAGCATCACCCTCTCACGGGTCTGTACAAGCTCAGCCTCATTGAGCGAAGCCCTCTCGCGGGTCTTCAGAAGCTCACCTCATTGAGCGAAGCCCTCTCGCGGGTCTTCAGAAGCTCACCTCATTGAGCGAAGCCCTCTCGCGGGTCTTCAGAAGCTCAGCTTCACTGAGCGAAGCCCTCTCAAGGTCCTTCACAAGCTCAGCCTCTGCCTTGGCCGCCCTCTCTTAGGCTGCTAAGAGTTCGGTCTCAAGCCTGGTCACCCTCTCGCGGGCCGCCGAAAGATTAACCTCGGAAGCCTTTCCAGCTAAGGCAGCGCTCTCCTCAGCCTGAGAAGCTCTCTCATTTTCCGCGCTGCGGCGACTACGCCCGCGCTTGCTGCTGCAGCCTAGGATCTGGAGCATTCTTTCTAGCAAGTTGCGGGCTCATCTTCTTCTTCCGGGATGACCCATCAGAAGTTACCGAGGAGCAGAATCTAGATACTTGGAGTTGGAATTTACATATGCTAAAGGGGAGACAAATGAGCCTACCAATTTGTAGGATGCCAAAAGTTTCCAAAACTTTATATCATGCACTTCGCAGAGGGGGATCGGGGGCAGCGCCCCCGAAAAAAAAAAGGATACGTAACGGCCGCCACGAGACCAGGGGCTCCCCTGGGCGCCCAGGCCATCACTCTCCTCGGGCGCCCAAATCCCCCGGGCGCCCAGGATTTCTCCCCGGGCGCCCAAATCCCCTGGGCGCCCAAGACTTCTCCCCCGGGCGCCCAGGCCTTCTCCCCCGGGCGCCCAGGCCTTCTCCACGGGCGCCCAAATCCCCCGGGTGCCCAGGACTTCTCCCTCGGGCGCCCAGACCTTCTCCCCGGGCGCCCAAATCCCCCGGGCGCCCAGGACTTCTCCCCGGGCGCCCAGGCCTTCTCCCCGGGCGCCCAAATCCCCCGGGCGCCCAGGACTTCTCCCCCGGGTGCCAAGTACTTCTCCCCCGGGCGCCCAGGCCTTCTCCCCGGGTGCCCAAATCCCCCGGGCGCCCAGGACTTCTCCCCCGGGCGCCCAGACCTTCTCCCCGGGTGCCCAGACCTTCTCCCACGGGTGCCCAAGTCCCCCCGGCGCCCAGGCCTTCTCCCCGGGCGCCCAAACCCCCCGGGGGGCCTTCTTCCCCAGGTGCCCATCACTCCCCCGGGCGCCCAGGCTTCTCCGAGTTCCGAAGCTCGCCCAGACCAGGATTAAAACCAGAAAAGAGGAAAAAGATTTTGGAGGGAGAAGAGACCTGAATCTACCAATGCCCCCTTTTCAAAAAATTATTTGGGCACGGGGCATTGAGGGGCAAATGATGAGTCAGGCCCAAATGATCCAACCCATGAGGATGAGTCAGGTCAGGATAGCCCAATGAGTCAGGCCCAAATGATCCAACCCATGAGGATGAGTCAGGTCAGGATAGCCTAATGAGCCAAGGTCCAAATCCGTGGAAGCCCGATTGATCCATTCAGGTCCGGGTCCAGATCCACATACCTTGGCCAAGTCAAGGCAGCCACGTCACTTCGGAAGCAGTCCCGCTTTTATCAGGTCCTGTGGAGAATATCTCACCTGCCTCGTCCAGCGCGAGGGCAGTTCGAAGGCTCCATTCAAGCAGGGAAAACATTGCTGAAGAGTCGTCCCCATCTGTTAGGGGAGGACTATAAATCGAGGAGCCCCACCAGCACTTGGGGGGCAATTGATATCTTCCCATTTTTCTACTATTGTATTCTCCTAGCCTGTAATCCCTACTCATTGGAGAAGTAAAATACCACAGGCGACCTCTGCCTTTATGAAGTGGATGTAGGTCACACAGACCGAACCACTATAAATTCCATTTCTCTCTCTCATTAATTTACTGCATTTATTACTTGACCGGTGGTGTCCGAAACCCAATTTTGGCATCATCACCCAACATTTCTCGAAAATATTGGAACTTGTCTTTTGGAAGTGCTTTGGTGAAGATATCCGCCACTTGATCATAGGTAGGGCAATACTTGAGTTGAATCTTATCGGCTTCCATGGCCTCCCTTATGAAGTGATGCTTGATGGCAATGTGCTTCGAACGGCTATGGTAGACGGGATTCTTTGTCATTGCAATTGTGGACTCGTTGTCACACATGATTGGAGTAGCCTTTCCTTGCTTCTCACAAATATCTTCCAAGATTCTACTTGGCCAATTAGCTTGTGAAGTTGCCGATGATGCCGACACATATTCGGCCTCCGCGGTAGATAGAGCCACCCTTTCTTGCTTCTTAGATGCCCAAGAAAAGACACCCGAGCCAAATGAAAAGGCATATCCGGAAGTGCTTCTCATATCATCAACACAACCTGCCCAATCGCTATCACAAAAATCAATTAACTTTGCACCCACATTCTTCTCATATAAAATGCCAAAGTCAAGAGTACCTTTAATGTACCTCAAGACTCTTTTAGCCACTCCAAAATGAGTTTGGCTTGGATTGTGCATGTACCGAGATAATAAGCTTGTAGCATACATGATGTCCGGCCTTGTAGTGGTCAAATACAACAAGCTTCCAACCAAGCTTCTATAAAGAGATGCATTCACCTTTTTACTTCCATCCTCTTTAGACAAGTTTTCATTCACAATCAATGGAGTTGCCACCGGATTACACTCCATCATCTTGAACTTCTCAAGAAGAGTCTTTGCATACTTCTTTTGACAAATGAAAATATCATTTTGTTTTTGGTAAATTCCAATGCCCAAGAAGTAATGTAAGAGACCCAAATCACTCATCTCATACTTCTTAATCATATCATTTTTAAACTCATCAATCATTTTTTGATCACTACCAGTAAAAATCAAATCATTAACATAAAGTGAAACAATGAGAATACCGGTTTTACCTTGCCCTTTGACATACAAGGTTGGCTCACTTTTGCTTCTTTGAAAGCCTTTCCGCTTGAAGTAGGAATCAATCTCACTATACCATGCCCGGGGTGCTTGTTTCAACCCATATAAAGTCTTCTTCAACTTGTATACTTTTCCTTCTTCACCTTTGACAACGAAGCCTTAAGGTTGATCAACATAGACTTCTTCCTTCAAGACACCATTCAAGAATGCAGACTTCACTTCAAGTTGGTATAAGAACCAACCCTTTTGAGCCGCCAAAGCAATGAGTGCTCTAATTGTATCAAGACGGGCCACCGGCGCAAATGTTTCTTGGAAATCATTTCCGGGTTGTTGAGAATACCCTTTTGCAACAAGTCTTGCTTTGTGCCTTTGAATTGAGCCATTGGGATTGAGCTTTGTCTTATAAATCCACTTCACACCAATTATATCTTTGTCTTTAGGCCTCTCCACCAACTCCCAAGTCTTGTTTTTCTTAATTACGGAAATCTCATCTTCCATAGCTTTCTTCCATACTTCTTCTTTGATTGCCTCTTCAAACCTCTCCGGTTCAACAACACAAAAATTACAACTTGCATAAACATCACTAAGATTTCTCATCTTTCTTGTAGTTGAACTTGGAGATGTGAAACTTGAGCTTGATGGAGAACTTGGAAATGATTAAGGACTTGCAATGGGAGACATTTGATTTGGAGCATCATCATTATCATCATAATCTTCATTTTGTTGATTTTTCGGTTCAACATCAAAAGAGATAACTTGGTCTTGGACTTGCTTTTCCTTCAAATCCCAAGAAGCCTTCTCCTCAAAGATAACATCCCGACAAATGATGACCTTGTTTGTCTTCAAATTGTAGAGTCTATAGCCCTTTGATTGTGATCTATAACCCACAAATGCACCTCTCACTAGTTTCATCAAGCTTGTGCCTTTTCTCCTTTGGGACATGAGCATAGCAAATACACCCAAACACTTTCGAGTGATTAATGGATGGTTTTCTCCCACTCCAAGCTTCAAATGGAGTTACATTTGCAACGGCCTTTGCGGGACATCTATTCATCAAGTAAACCGTCGTATAAATGGCTTCTCCCCAAAAAGCTTTGGGTAGCCCTTTTTCATGAAGCATTGACTTGGCTATCTCCTCAATGGTTCGATTTTTTCTTTCCGCCACTCCATTTTGTTGTGGAGTGTACCGAACGGTAATTGTCTCTCCATGCCAATGTCTTCACAAAATTTATCAAATTCATGAGAGTTGTACTCTCCCCCTCTATCACTTCTCAAGATTTTCATGAGATGCCCACTTTGCCTTTCTACAAGACTTTGAAACTTTTTAAATATAGAGAAAACATCATATTTATGTCTCATGAAGTAAACCCAAGTTATTCTAGAAAAATCATCAATAAAAATAATAAAGTACATGTTACCTCCATGAGATGGTGTATCAATTGGCCCGCACACATCGGTATGAACAAGCTCCAACAGTGCTTTAGCTCTCCACGCCTTGCATATTGGAATGACTCCCGATGATGCTTTCCAAGAGCACAACCTCTTGGATAACCGGCAAGCCATGCGCCATGTACCTTTGTTGTAAAGTCTTCAAACTTTGGAAATTCAAGTGTCCATATCTTCTATGCCAAGGCCAAGACTCATCAAGCATATCCATCTTCAAGGCCACATCCTTTGCATATTAGAAAGTGAGAGGAAAGCTTCAATTTTTCTCCATCTTGATTTTTGCCACCACTTGGTTTCTTCCCCCTTTATCATAAATCTTGCAAGAGTCTTCCTCAAAGTGAATAAAGTACCCATGCTCAACAAGTTGTCTAACACTCAACAAATTTTGCTCCAAGTCCGGAACAAGTAGAACATCAGAAATAGTTTTTCTCCCCTTCTTTGCCTCCACGGCAATAGTACCTTTTCCCTTTGCTTGGACCAAGGCACCATTTCCCATCCTCACTTGAGAATTGGAGGAAGTATCATGCTTCACAAAAATACTCTCATCTCTGGTCATGTGGTTGCTACACCTACTATCAAGAAACCAAACATCATTCTTTTGCTCGAACATCGCCTGACAAGCATAAAACATGCTATCACCACCTTCTTGCTCTTCGGAGAAATTAGCTTGTTGATTGGTTTTAACCCGACAATCTTTCTTGACATGCCCAAATTTTTTGCAATTGTGATATTGTGGTTTTCCCCGAAACCAACAATCTTTATCAACACGACTTCTACGATTGCAAATTCCACACCTTTGTTGATTGGGCTCTTCATTGCATTTCATTTGGAAATTATTTCCATGGGAATTGTTTCTCCCTTGGAAATTATTACCCCATTTTCCACCATTTGCATTTTTTGCTTTCTAATGGGATCCACCTCTAGATTGACCACTACTAGAGTAACCACCTTTTTCCTTGACTTTTAGGAGTACTAACATTGAACTTAGATTGAAAAACACTCTCAATTGATTTTTTGGATTGCTTATCCAACCTTTGTTCTTATGATTTAATGAAACCCATCAATTCTTCAACACTCAAAGTGGCTAAATCCTTAGTATTTTCAAGGACAACAACAATGGGATTATATTCCTTTGGCAAACTAATCAAGATTTTCTCAACAATTCTTTCACTTTTAATGTCATCCCCATAGGTTTTCATTTGATTAACAACTTCCATAACTCTAGAAAAATAGCCTTGCAACATTTCATTATCCTTCATCTTCATATTCTCAAAATCTCTTCTCAAGGATTGGAGTTTGATAGTTCTTACCTTCAAGTTGCCTCTAAACTCACTTTGAAGAATATCCCATGCCTCCTTTGATTTTGTTGCATTGATAATCCTTGGAAAAATTGTATCTCCAACTCCTTGTTGAATCATGGAGAGAGCTCTTGCATCCTTAGCCTTGTGCACCTTCAATTGAGCCTTTTGGGCATTTGTCAAACCCTCCAAACTTTCACGATCTTCAAACCCTTCTTCCACAAATTCCCATAGCTCATTGGAAATAAGAATAGTTTTCATCTTCACACACCAAAAATCATAGTTCTCACCATTAAAGAGTGGTGGTTGTGAAATACCCATACCTTGATTGCTTGAACTTGCCATGGTTGAAGTAGGGGCTTGTTTTCCCTTCATAAATCTTCAAACCCCAGCTTTGATCTTGACCCAACCAAGCTCTGATACCAGATGTTGGCAATTGCTTTGCCTAAAATATGATTTTTGGTGAAGAAAAAATCAAAGAAAATCAAAAGAAAATGGAGATGGATGAATTTTGGTGAAACAGGGGATGGCTTCTCATGAAGCTTCTATTCATTCCTCTATCCTTTTTACATCCACTGACTTTTACATGTAAGGCTTAATGTCAAGGAGAATTCTAGAACACAATAAAATGACTAAAAAGGACATAGGATTTAACTTAAATACAAAAGTACCATAAAGGTATTACTTTTAATTTTAACAAATATATGTGATTCATGGCATGCATGAATGTTTCCATTGATTCTTATGTTAAATTACATTGAATTGCATTGATTTCTATAGAAGATTACATGTTCTAAGCTCTTTTCTATGTTTGAGACCTTTCGGCATGTGAAAATCCCAAAATGATGATGAAAAGCCCTAAATTCATAGAATTAAATATGGAAAAATGGTGTAATGGGAGTAGACAAATGTATCTCTGGTGTTTGGATTGAATTGGGATGGACTTGAAGTGATTTGGAGTGATTTTCGAAAAGTAGGGTTGAATTCTGGTAGCTCACGATTGACCTTGATAGGTCCCACGGTCAACCGTGGAGTCCTAGAAAACTCACCGTAGATATACTACAACTAGCTTTTTCAGGAAGTTGAAAATCCGCCAAATTATACGTCGGTTACCTCACAGTTAGCTGAGAGTCATCCCATGGTGAGCTGTTAAGCTCATCGTAGTACATCCACGGTAGACCGTGATTGGTTCCACAGTCGACTAAGGAACTCCTGTATTAACTGTGCATATTTTCATTCCTATCACTTTTGGGTCCCTTTAGTCTATATAATGGCTTGTCAATGGAGGCTTTGGAGTGGGTGGATGGTGGAGCTTAGCATATCCACTCACCGGTTACTAAAAGTAGGGTATGAGAAGTGGAGTTAGGCCAAGTGAATGGTCAAGGTGGTGCCTGTGGATGTCAAACTACCATCGGAGCACCAAGTGTAATCTATTACATCCGAAACTCAATCCAGCCACTATGTTGGATGATTCAATAGCCATTCCTAAAGGAGTGATGATTAACCTAGGTTGGTTAGGTATATTTTATTCTTTGATGGATATTATGGATGAATCCCTTTATATTGCTTCCATAATTTCAATTGATCTCTATTCTTGTATATGGACATGAATGCTGTACCTATGGATGGATACTGAAGATGATGAGGACTTTGACCTAGGGTTTACTTAGAGGGGACCTTGTATATGGATGGAGGATAGTTTACCCAATTCTGAGGCTAGACATGCCATTCGATGGCCAGATGGATCGGGATACCTTTGAGATGGAGCCTCCTCATGATATGGACAATGGAAATTGATGATTATGCTTTGCTGGTTATTTATTATGGATGGATTGCTATATTTTGATTGTTTGTTTGGGGTGGAATAAATGTTGTAATGAGTCCAATATCATGGCATGATTGATGGTGATGGTTTAAATGGATTTATATTCTTGTTAGGATTCGTAGACCTTGCTCGCGCAAAGGGAGTCTAGCTGACTTTTGTATTCGTATTCCTTTGAATCGGGCACGAATATCCACTTGGTTGAACAGGCTTTGTCATGGGCTGATCACCTATGATAAGAGCTAACATTGCTCTACCATCATGATTAGATTCTTTGAGGTGGACGTACGCCATTGGATAACATACATCAACATATAGACACTCGCACTTTACATGGTACCGAAATCTAGCCGGCAGCCTCCGATAATTTTGTTTTGGCCGAGCTATGATCACACATATTTTCCTGCCATAACTCATGCAACATAGGAGGGCGACGTCATAATTTTTAGTGGTACTAACTTGTGTGGATGTGCCTATTTGATTAGATGGATGGTTAGATTTTGGGATGAAGATTTGACTAAACCTAGATCAACCTTCTATTTAAGCCTTAACACAGGCTAATGTCCTTTCTCAAATTATTATATGAATTCTAAACACAGATGATTAAACTAATAAATTATCCTAAGTCCAAATAAGAATCAATCACCACAAAATCGGAAGAGACACAGGATTTTTACGTGGAAAACCCAACTCGGGAAAAAAATCACGGGTGGTAGAGACCACCGAAAGCAAAGCACTACAAAATAAAGATTACAAGTGAACTCACTAGACCTTTGACGCAGTTGTAACTCAACCTAAAAGGACTGTGAAGAACTTGCCGACGACCCACCGTTCACCTTCCACGTGCTAGCTTGAAACCCACCTTGAATGCCCCTTCAAGGTGCTTGAGAACAAGGAAAAAGAATAAGTCTTCAGCACAGTCTCCCTTGCAAGATTAAGCCCACAAAACTCTCAAAGAATAAATCTCAATGCTCAAGAGAATAAGATAGCTTTCGTGAATTGTTTGTGGCTGCAAGGGGTCAATAAATAGCCCAAGGTTTGTGCAAAAGGCTTTTAGAAACAAAGAAGGACTCTTGGTTGAAAAAGGAATGAAACAGCACAAGGAGTCCCGATGGGACAAAACGCCCAGCTCGCTATAGCGAGCCCATCTTCTGTCTGCGCAAAAATAATAGCTCACTATAGCGAGCTTCAGTCTCGCTATAGCGAGACTGTCTTCTAGAACTGATGTCTGTAGGCGCAGATAACTCCGGATGGACTCTTTTAAAGTCTTCAAGTCTTTCCAGAAGTCTTTAAGACTTTATCAACTTAACCAGAAGAAGTCTTCCACTACCAAAGGGTTACTTCACAGTCCTTTTCTAAAAGAAATAAAAGATACAACTTAATTTGGACTTGAGTTTTGTTTTAAAAAAAGAAGAATTAGCCAACTAAAATTCTAACAATCTCCCCCTTTGGCAATTCATAAGCAAAACTCCTAATACAAAATAAATCTCCTATCCCAGTAAAAAAAACAACCCATAAAGACTGTAAAAAGATAAGAACACTTGAGAAGAAGACAACCTGCACAAAAAGAAAACCTTGGCAAAGAACAAGCATCATTTCACAGAAAAAGAATTAAACATATTGATAGATCTAATCAGTCTCCCCCTTTTTGTTAGAGAATTGACAAAACAGTAAAAGAAAGGGAGAGAGATAAAAAGACAGCAAAAAAAAAAAAAAAAAAAGAGAACAAAAGAAGTTCATATTTAGAATGATGCAGAAAGAAGGTCAGTAGCAGCAGCTCAAAAGTGTCACTAATGGCGAAGCTGATTAAACATATCTGTCAGTTGATTACGGAGCTCAGTGAAGCCAGACGCTATTCTTTCATCCATTTGTTCAATCTTAATAGATTGATCATACACTGCATGTTCTAAAGCAAGAAGACGATTTTCAACGGAGTTGTTAGTAGCATCCTCAACCAGGACTGGGGCTTGCTGAATAAGATTATGAAAATGAGTGTCTGACATAGCTCTTGTTTTGCCATCTATTTTTTGCCTTTTGGTAACAGGCATTTCATGCGGGTAAACATGGCAACCAGCATCAATCAACAATTTACTAATCAACACCCCAAATGGAAGTTGGAGCTTCCGAGGTTCATCAAAGATCTTCAACATGCAGTCAAGGATAGTACGCGGAATGTCCACTGATGTTCCTGTACCCAAATAGTAGAGGAGAAGAGCCTGACACGGGAGAAGATCAGAGGAATGTCCTCTAGGCTCAATGTTATTAACCACAAATGTGTTAAGCAGCCGGTAATCAGTTGTCAAACCAGATATCTTCAGCACCGGAGGAATCCTCTCAGTTGGTTCCCCACAAATTTCAGAAGCCACATCATCCATGATATTCGTAAGATCATCTGGATTAGGAATAGGATAGACAGGTTGATCGGGTCTTCGAAGTGTTAGCAATGTGCTAATTGTTTTTGCATCATCTGAGATTGTCTTGCCCCGAACAAAAGTCTTGAATCCATCTGCAGAAACTTCAAACATATTGCTATAAAACTCCCGCACCCATTCCTCAAAATATTCATTGATCAAATTCATAAGGATCATGAGACGATTACGATAAAGCCATTGGGTGAAGTCTGAAGCAGTCAGAGAGTTTTGTACAACTATTCTCTCAAAAATTATTGTTCTATCCTTGAAGCGTAATTCAAAATTAACGAGCTGCACTCTCAGCATCCCTGAAACGTTCATTATCAAACTGAGAGGAGGAACTGGCGGGACGCCTCCCTTTTGAAGTTCTTGGAGCCATTCTGAGCCATGGAGAGTCAGTGAGACAAGAAAGCACACAAAAGCAGTGTAGATATTCAGTGAGGCAAAAGAACAAACACTGTGTGTGCATAATATTCAGTGAAATGTCCAACAAATTGAACAAGCTTCCAGATGATCCCAATGGATAAAACAACACATAAAGATAAAAGCCACTGATTATAGCACAAAAGAACTTCAGCAATGAAGCAGAAACACACAATGAATTGAAGCAAGAACATTCGAGCACAAGAATTCCACCCAACTTATAGAAGTTTCATTAAACCCGTCAGAAATTCACCAATCCTTTATAAAGTCTGAAATTTTGGGAAAGACCATACAAAAGAGATTTCTTCGGTACCTACATTGTAGAAAGAAAAGCCAAAGACCAAGCATCCCTCAACCAAACCAATCAATATAGACAATACCAAACCAAACCAAACTAAGCCTTTTGCCACTAGGTGGAGTCGGTTATATGGATTTGACGACGCCAATCAAATCTGTTTAGGGCCATGTCCTCCGTTAGATCTATGTAGGCAAAGTCATGTTTAATAGTTTCTTTCCAACTTCTCTTGGGTCTCCCTCTCCCTCTCCTACTCCTGGCAATCTCCATGGTTTCACACCTTTTAACAGGTGCATCCGTTGGACGCCTTTTAACATGACCGAACCATCTCAGTCGATTTTCTCTCATTTTATCTCCAATCGGTGCTATCCCAACTTTGCCCCTAATCTCCTCATTCTTAATCCTATCACTACTTGTGATCCCGCACATCCATCTTAGCATTCTCATCTCCGCAACTTCCACCTTCTTGACATGATTATGCTTTACTGCCCAACACTCTGATCCATACAACAACGCTGGTCGTACCGCTACCTTATAGCACTTTCCTTTAACCTTGAGGGGGACTTTCCGATCATACAAGACCCTCGAAGCACTCCTCCATTTAGTCCACCCGGCCTGAATCCTGTGACTTACATCAGTATCAATCTCTCCATCCTATTGCACCATAGATCCAAGGTACCTAAAGTTTTATTTCTCTATAATCTTTTGTATGTCCAAACTTACTTCTATGTTACCAGGTGACCTGCTTTGACTAAACTTGCATTCCATATATTCCGTTTTGCAACGACTATGTCTTGTAATCTCATCCATAACTAGGGCAAACAAGTACGAGCTTAACGTTGAGCCTTGGTGTAGACCAATCGTGATAGGAAACTCCTTAGTTTCGCCGCCAGTCGTCCTTATAGATGTCACGACACTATCATACATATCCTTTATCGCCTTAATATATGCGACACACACTCTTTTTTTTTCCAGAACTCTCCAAAGAATCTCCCTAGGAACTCGGTCATAGGCCTTCTCCAAGTCAATGAACACCATATGTAAATCTCTCTGACATTCTCTATACTGTTCCATTAACCTCCTCAGGAGAAAAATAGCCTCCATGGTTGATCTCCCAGGCATGAAACCAAATTGATTCTCTGAAACGTTTGTTGTTCTTCTTAGTCTTCTCTCAATAACTCTCTCCCATAATTTCATCGTATGGCTCATCAATTTAATCCCGCAGTAGTTTGCACAGTTCTGAATATCTCCTTTGTTCTTGTATATGGATATAAGAATACTTTTCCTCCATACATTAGGCATCTTCTTGCTCTTTAGCACTATATTAAAAAACTTTGTCAACCAACCAATGCCATCCTCCTCCAAGCACCTCCAGACCTCAATAGGGATACCATCTGGCCCAACCACTTTCCCATTCTTCATTATTCTCAATACTTCTTTAACTTCTTCCCTACTAATTATCCTATAGAACATATGATTCACTTCTTCTCTAGAAATGGTAAGCTGCCCAAATTGTATGTCACTATTACTGCTTTCGTTAAATAACTTATAGAAGTAGCTCTTCCAACGCTCATTTATCTCTTTTTCCTTTACTAATACATTTTCATCCTCATCCTTAATGCCTTTAACTTGGTTTAAGTCCTTGGTCCGCCGATCTCTGGTTTTAGCAAGCTTGAATATCTCTCTTTCGCCTTCCTTAGTGTCAAGTCGCCTATATAGCTCCTCAAATGCCTTTGCCTTGGCCTCACTAACCCTTTTTTATTTCTCTTTTTGCTTCTTTATACCTCTCCAAGTTCGCTTCATTTCGATCCTTTTGCCAAGTTTTAAAGCACTATCTTTTAACTCTTATCTTGTCTTGGATGGCTTCGCTCCACCACCATGCCTCTTTTTGTACCGGAGCACCCCCTTTGGCTTCTCCTAAGACTTCTTTTCCTACCCTCCTAATACGCTCTGCTACCTTATCCCACATATTATTTGCACTCTCATCTATCTCCCAAACGTCTTCCTCTAGTACTCTTTCTCTTAAAGCTAGTTGCTTATCACCTTTCAGGTTCCACCATTTTGTCCTTGAGCATCCATACAACTTCTTTTTTATAGTCCACCTTTGTAGCTGCACATCTATGATCAACAACCTATGTTGGGAAGTCAAGCTCTCCCCCGGTATAACCTTGCAATCTTTACAAGCTAAGCGGTCTCTTTTCCTAGTTAAGAAGAAGTCAATTTGTGTACTCGATGAGCCACTCTTATAAGTCACCAAATGCTCATCTCTCTTCCTAAAAAAGGTGTTAGTTACCATGAGATCATAAGCCACTGAAAACTACAAGATATCATTCCCTCCTTCATTTCTATTACCGTACCCATGTCCCCCGTGTACTCCTATGTATCCATCTATGTCGCGTCCTACATGACCGTTCAAATCTCCTCCTATGAAGACCATCTCTCATTGGGGTATTTCTAGTAGCACTCCTTCCAAGTCTTCCCAAAACTTTCCCTTATGTCCATCTCCTAAGCCCACCTGGGGGGCATAAGCACTAATTACGTTCACTATCCCTTCTCCTAACACTAACTTAATTGCAATAATCCTATCTCCATAGCGCTTTATATTAACTACATCTTCCTTTAAGTCCTTGTTTACCACCATGCGGACCCCATTCCTCGATCTATTAAGTCCCGTATACCATAACTTATACCCAGTCCTCTCAATCTCTTTAGCTTTGTGTCCCACCCATCTTGTCTCTTGCAAGCAAGCAATTGCGATTCGTCTCCTTTCCATTGTATCCACCACTTCCATAAGTTTCCAAGTTAGGCTCCCAATGTTCCAAGTACCCAATCTCAGCCTTCTATTTTGGACTAGCTTCCTTACCCCCCACACTCGTCCAATAAAGTGTGAGGACCCTTGCCTATTTAGCACTGCACCCGGGCGCCGATGCAGCGGTCCTTGCTCATTTATCACTGTACCCGGACCATACAGCGCGTCGCTAAGTAGGGGACGCCCCCACGAAATTTCATTACGTCTCAAATCCATAAAGGAAATCCGAATGAGTATTGTGCTGGCTGTCGGCTACTTAACGCACAACTCTCCTCCTTTTGTCCGGGCTTGGGACCGACTATGTCAAGGATACCCCAACATAGGCGGAGTTAATCAATATAGACAATATGTAAAAAAAAATTTTGTTGGAGAAGAAGAGAGAAAAATCATACCTTGGTGATGAAGGAAGGTGAAAGAAGTGAATGGGCTAGCGTGATGCAAGAGTGAGAATGGAAGAAGTCAAGAAGAAATGTGGAATGGGAACCCTAGCAAACGGATGAAGAAAGAGGGAAAAAAAATGGCTGGCAGATTCGGTTTTAATACCGAGTGTTGTAGTCCCGCTATAGCGAGACCACTCTCTGGAACGAGCACAGGTAGCGCATAGACAGTCCAGATCTCCTCTTTTGACGGAGTGAATGTGAGATTCCTTTGGCTTTGACTGATAGCGAGCACATACTCCAACACTATAAGCGATGTCGGGTCGACTCGTAGTGAGATAGAGAAGGCTGCCAATCATGCTTCTGTAAAGTGTTTCATTCACATCTTTGCCAGACAAATCAATGCTTAATTTCACACCTGAGCTCATTGGAGTTGTCGAATGTTTAACACAAGTCATCCGAATTTTGTCAAAATGTTGCGAGCATATTTAGATTGATACATAAATATACCATTGTCGCACTGCTTGATCTGTAAGCATAGAAAGAAGGAGAGTTCTCCAACCATGCTCATTTCAAATTCACTCGACATGCTTTCAAAAAGTGATCAACTAACACAGATGAGGTAGAACCAAAGACAACATCATCCACATAGATTTATGCAATTAAGATGTGACTAGTTTCTTCTTTGATGAATAGAGTCTTGTCTACACTCCCTCTTTTGAAACCATTATCCAACAAAAAAACAGTTAGCCTTTTGTACCATGCTCATAGAGCCTGCTTTAACCCATAGAGAGCTTTCTTGAGTTTAAACACGTGATTCGGATAATGAGGATCTTGAAAACCTTTGGGCTGTTCAACGTAAACTTCCTCATTCAAGTACCCATTCAAAAAAGCACTCTTGATGTCCATTTGATAAAGCTTGATTTGTAGAAAACAAGCGATAGCTAGTAACAAATGGATTGATTCCAATCTAGCAACAGGGGCAGACGTTTATTCAAAATCGATGCCTTCAATCTGTGTATACCACTGAGCTATCAGCCTAGCTCAAACCGTTCAAGTTCCTCGTGCACCCTGCTTCTAGATGTGCCAACAGGTTGGAGAAAAACAAAGGAAAAGCTTTGAATGTTTCTTGGGAAGAAGATTCTGAAAATGAAAACAGTGAATCTGAATCACAGTCCGAGTCTGCTAAATTTGTTGCTTTTTTATCTTATACTAATTCATCTTTCGAGCAGGAGTTATCTGACAAGGATTCCAAGTCAGATGACAAGTCAAAAATTGATGATCTTTCTGATGAAGAACAGGATATTGAAGTTGCTTATAAGAAACTCCTCATAGATTTGTTACGTTTATCTCGAATAAATGATAAACTCTCTCAAAAGCTGAAAGATTCAGATTCTCAAAATTCAATTATTTTCTCTGAACTTAATGATGCCCGTGCAAAGGTAAGCCAGTTAGAATCTTAACGTGTGATTTTATCTGACAATGTTATTGCTGCATGAAAAGAAAAGGATTTCACAATTGCACAATATAAGACTGTTAAAAAAGAACTGGATTCCTTGCAACTTGAGTTTAACCTGCTGAAGGCTAAGAAAAATAATGTATGTGAAAGGTTTGAATGACTCTTACAGAATTACTTACAGCCAAGTCTTCGCTTGATCGAATGAATAAAGGATCAATGACTCTTGATGAGATTTTGATGCAACAAAGAAGTGAGAAACACAAAACTGGCCTAGGTTTCAATTATGAGTCAACTTCCTTTAAGCAATCAGGTAAATTTGTCTTTGTTAAAAGACCAGCTTTGCAATCCAGCATGCTTGCTAAACCAAATGCTAATCTACGAACAGAAGAACACATAAGAATGTGCCTGCACCGCTAGATTTGTTCCAATTTGTCATTTTTATGGAATAAAAGGGCACATGCGACCACATTGTTATAAACTGAAAAATCAAATGCATAATCAGTGTGGGATGAGGAATTTCACTCCTCAAAAGATCCAGGCTAAATCTATCTGGGTTATAAAGTTTGATCTTCGCTGCAATGTGGTCCTTACTGCTCTCACAGCAAAAGATTCGCAAGCTTGGTACTTAGATAGCGGATGTTCTAGACACATGACTGGAAAAAAGTCCTTGTTTACTTCTTTGGAAAGCTGTTATGGAGGTAGTGTAAAATTTAGGGATGGAAGCAAATCAAATATAATTGGAAAAGGTACAGTTTCAATTCCAGGTATGTCCTCTTTATCAAATGTTTTCTTTGTCAATGGTCTGAAAGCTAATCTGTTAAGCATCAGCCAATTGTGTGACTCACAACATAAAGTTCATTTCTCTCTAAATGACTGTCTGATTGTTGATAAAAAGGGAAATAATGTACTTCATGGAGTGCGTACGTCTGACAATTGTTACGTTGTTGCCACGGAAAGCAAAATGACATGTCACGCAGCAATGATTAATGACATAGATTTGTGGCATCAACGTTTAGGCCATGTTAATCATACGGACCTCGATAACTTGGCAAAAAATGAAACTGTTATACGGCTTCCCAGAAGTTTAAAAACCCCAACTATTGTTTGTGGTCCTTGTCAGATTGAAAAACAAATCAGATCCTCACATAAAAAAGTTGATGCTTTAACCACCACCAGGCCACTTGAATTACTTCATATGGATCTCATGGGTCCTACAAAATCTGAAAGCATTTGCGGTAAGAAATATATATTTCTAACTGTTGATGACTTTTCTCGGCTTACATGGGTTCGTTTTCTTAAAGAAAAATCCGAGACTTTTGAAGTTTTCCTTGACTTATGGACTTTGTTCATTAATGATAAAGGAAAAACTTTTGGTGGTGTAGTTCATCTTCGTTCAGACCATGGAACCGAATTTCAAAATTCTTTCTTTGAGTCTTTTTGTTCAAAGCATGGCATCAAACATGAATTTTCTGCTCTAAAAACACCACAGCAAAATGGTGTCGTTGAGAGGAAAAATCGTGTTGTCCAAGAGATGGCACGTGTTATGTTACACAGTAAGAAACTTCCTCAACGTTTCTGGGCTGAAGTAGTAAACACAGCAGTTCACATTATTAATAGAGTTTACCTCAGGCTTGGAACAAGATCGACCCCATATGAGATTTGGTGTAACCGCAAACCAACTATCAAGTATTTCCGAACCTTTGGGAGTAAGTGTTACATCCTAAAGGATAGGGAACACTTAAGCAAATTTGAATCCAATAGTGACGAGGGAATTTTTCTAGGTTACTCAATGACGAGTAAAGCTTATCGAGTTTATAATCTCAGAAACTCTTCGGTTATGGAGTCGATAAATGTGGTTGTTGATGATGCAGGAACTTCAGATTACTTTTCTGATTTTGATGATGAAGAAGTCTTAACTTATTCGCCTACTTCTAAACAGATTGATGATCCAAGTTCAAGCAAGCTTCAAGACCCAGCACCAGCAAAAGACTTAAATAATGTTGAATCAAATGATAAGCAAAACGAGCCAGGACCATCATCTTCTGATCTTATGGTACCAGCCATCATTAAGCAATTCGAAGATCAAAGTGCATCTAAGAGTTCACGACCGGTACCTAAAGTAATGAAGAGTCATCCTATTTCACAAATTCTTGATGAAGCGACGGAGCCTCTGAAAACTAGAACATAGGTATGCGATGAGGTAAGTAACTTCTGTTACATTTCTTCTATTGAACCAAAAAACATAAAAGAAGCTATTCTTGATGATTGTTGGATCAATGCTATGTACAATGGAGTTTCACACTCAGAATTTCGCAGAATCTCTATCTGTACAACTGCTAAAGAGGCTTGGGATCTTTTAAGAACAGTGCATGAATGCACTGATATAGTCAGGCAAACCAAAATTCAAAATCTGACATCTGCTTTTGAGACTATACGTATGAAAGATGATGAAACTTTCGTTGAATTCAATGCCAAACTTGGTCATATTGTTAATTCTTGTTTCAATTTGGGAGAACCCTTTCCAGATTCGAAAGTGGTAAATAAAATTCTTCGGTCTCTGCCTGAAAGATTTCAGTCCAAAGTGATTGCCATTGAGAAACACACTAATCTCAATGAACTTCCTGTTGAGGAACTTGTTGGTAATTTACAGACTTTTGAGGCAAATCACTGTTCTAATAAGAAATCCAAGGGTATTGCTCTCATGTCCTCCAAGGCTAGCAATGATGATGAATCTGATAATGATTTTAATGATGTTGAACTCGAGGCTTTGTTTGTTAAAAGATTCAAGAGATATCTGAATAAAAACAAACAAACTCTCAAAAAGGAAGTCCCAACTGAGCATCGACTGGTTGATATTTTTACCAAACCCCTGGACCCAATTCGTTTTGAGTCCCTTCGCAAGTCTCTAGGGATTTCCTTCTCTCCTTAAACCTAAGTTTTACTCTGGTTTTATGCACATGCACCATGTTCACTTCCATTATGACTATTATTGCATGTGATTTTGTTAGATGATAGTGCACAATTTACTGATATCATTTTTCCTCGCACTATGTATGTTCCCCTCTGATCTTGATTCATAAAAAAATAAATAAAAATAAAAAAATAATGAGGATCATCTTTTTTTCTTGAACCAGAGGGCTACCTACGGTAGTGTGTGATAGCTTCCAAATTGATTGGTAAGTTTCGTTGGAGAAGGCTACCTTGACTGATAGTGTGAAAGTCACCTAGGACGGTTCATGGAAAATTTTCAAAATAAAAAAAAAGTGGGAGAACAACAATATGTATATAACCAGAGGATCAGGGCTACCTACGGTCATGAGTGATAGCTTCCACTCGATTGGTAAGTTTTGGTGGAGAAGGCTACCATGTCCGATAGTGTGAAAGCCGCCCATGACGGTTCATTTATTTAAAAAAAAAAACCACGGGTGGTAGAGACCACCGAAAGCAAAGCACTATAAAACGAAGAGTACAAGTGAACTCACTAGACCTTTGATGCGGTTGTAACTCAACCTAAAAGGACTATGAAGAACTTGTCGACGACCTGTCGTTCACCTTCCACGTGCTAGCTTGAAACCCACCTTGAATGCCCCTTCAATGTGCTTGAGAACAAGGGAAAAGAATAAGTCTTCAGCGCAGTCTCCCTTGCAAGATTAAGCCGACAAAACTCTCAAAGAATAAATCTCAAAGCTCAAGAGAATAAGATAGCTTTCGTGAATTGTTTGTGGCTGCAAGGGGTCAATAAATAGCCCAAGGTTCGTGCAAAAGGCTTTTAGAAACAAAGAAGGACTCTTGGTTGAAAAAGGAATGAAACAGCACAAGGAGTCCCGATGGGACAAAACGCCCACCTCGCTATAGCGAGCAGGGTTCTCGCTATAGCGAGCCCATCTTCTGTCTGCGCAAAAACAATAGCTCGCTATAGTGAGACTGTCTTCTAGAACCGATGTCTGTAGGCGCAGATAACTCCGGATGGACTCTTTTAAAGTCTTCAAGTCTTTCTAGAAGTCTTCAAGACTTTATCAACTTAACTAGAAGAAGTATTCCACTACCAAAGGGTTACTTCACAGTCCTTTTCTAAAAGAAATAAAAGATAAAACTTAATTTGGACTTGAGTTTTGTTTTAAAAAAAGAAGAATTAGCCAACTAAAATTCTAACATAGGACATTTACCTCTTGATTCATGATGAATTCAATTTCTATTGCACCGTCTGCCTAGCTATCTTTCCGTTATTACTATATTGATCACAACGACCAACTTATTATATTTTGATGCATTCATACTATGTTTTATATATTGATATTTTGGATCTTAGAGATCTCATTCTATTTAACCTTGGTGTTGTAGGTGAGCCCTTTGCTGATGTCCTGCAGCCTGTGGCGATCTATGAGGCGCCGGCGGCAATGGACTTTGAGTGGCATGCGATGTAGCTGATCATTTGGGAGGCTGTTTCTAGATGTTATTTAGTTGTGGGTTTATAGTGTTTTCGTTGAATTATAAAACATGATAACTTTGTGTTGAACAAATCTGATAGTTGGACTTGCACCTTGATTTGATATATGTTGCTGGTACATTTATTTGGATCTATGATAGATTGCTTCTGCTGATGATGTCTATTGCTTTTGTTGAACCTTAAATTTTGTTGGGTATTTTTTAAAAGCCCCTAATTAAAAACAAATCTCAAGAGGTACTTGAGATTAGATTTGTCTTTTCAAATATTTTGAAATTTATGTCTTTTCAAAATTAAGTGTTTTGTGCCCATTTGGATGAGATGTGTCTTTTGGACCCATTTGAATGGATGTGACCCTATTTCCAAGAGTTACTTTCAACTCTTTAAATTAAGGTGATTTGAAGTTTTTATAGCATTCAAAACATGAGCAGAATAAAGTATTTTCGGAAGCACATCATCTAAGAGAAGTTTCTTATCTTTTATTTTTACTTTGATTTTAAGGGAAATTCCATGTTTTTGATTCTAGTGCGCAGACTTTGAATCAGAGTTGGGCATTGTATATATCCTGGGGACAAAATATCATCTAAACCACCTACATATGGGAAACTACTGTCTTTAAGAAAGCATCTTAATTGGTGTGCCTTGTCCATTTTTCTTTTACTTTCTTACTCATTTCTCACATTCACTTTTATTCACTAATTATTTATACTGACTGTTTATTTGATTGTCTAATTGAACGTTCTTCGTAAGTAATTTCCCCACCACCTCTCTATATATGCTTCTTCTTAAATGTTCTTATTTGAATGTGTTAAAAGGTTTTAAATTGGACCTTATGCAGACTCAGATCCTGGCCATCCGCCTCCCCAAATCTAGTAGTTCTGCGTGGTTTTTGGGGCACTTGGAATTGGGGGCATGACACCTCATGGATTTGATATATAGCTGTAACAAAACGTTCCCTAGGGAAATTGAATTAAAAAAAAAAAGAGATGAGAAATGAATATGCTCACCATCACCCTAGTAGTTCAATTTATATATATGAAAGGGACTATTTTTAATCGCCAATTGATTTTGACTACAACATTGATTTTGACTACTCAACTTTCAATTTTCAAAACTGATCTCAATTGAAATCAGGCATTTGATTATCATTTAACCGAATGGGCATTTAATAAATGGTTTTATCAACTTTCAATTTTTGAAACTGATTTCAATTGAAATTAGGCATTTGATTACCATTCAACTAAACTGGCATGAAGGCCCTGCGCTATGCACAGGTTAAATCTCGTGCGACCTAAATAATATATCAAAACTTCGTGTAAATCTAACAAAATAAAAAAAAATCAAATCAACAAAAAAAAAAATGAAAACCAAACATTTCTTCCTTTAATCCACGTCAGCATACATGTTTTATCTTAAAAATAAAGCATTGGTATGCATTTTTACTCATTTTGAATACTATATCAAAATTTTAAAAATAACCTTAATTTATAGAGTTGGAAGGCATCCCTTTGATTTGGGTCACATCCATATAAATGGGCACAGGAGACACATTTGATTGAAAAAAAAAAACATTTGTAACCCAAGAGACACCTTTTATTGAAAGGGCAAATGTTATGTGTTTTTAAAAGGACACATTTACAAATGGGCCATTGTGACTTCTCTTAAGGCCATAATTGAGGGTTTTTTTTCCAACCAACATTCAGCTTTCAAGAGAAAGAATGGGCAGTTAATAAATGGTTTTAAATCTCTATGCATTTAATTATTTTTTAATTAGTTTTGTAGGTACTAAATGATTTTAAATCTCTATTGACTTTTGCCCAAAAAAGAAAATCTCTATTGATTAGGCAATTACTAAATGATTTTAAATCTTTACATTATATATCCATGTCTTTCACTACCCCACTACTTTCTTCTTCCCTATATTGCAAACTATATGGCCATTCATCTTCTTCTTTCCTACCAGTATAACTGATTTTATTTTCTTTCTCACGCGTGTTAGTAAACTAACCATGTATGCAAAGGTGGTGTGACTAGAAAAAAAAAGGAAATTTTCAAAAAAGCCCTTAACTTTTGGGTGATTTTCAAAAAAGGGTCAAAAGAATTCAATATTTCAAAAATATATGAAAGTTTGCAAGACTTCTTTCACTAAAGTCCAATCCAGCAATCCATAACCACTGTTGGTAATTTTGTCTAAATAAAAACTCGAAAGGACAAAAGTGCCCTTAGTAACTAGTAAGTAGGTAAAAAGAAAATTTTCAAAACAATCATAAACCTTTTAGTTGGGCACTCTAATTATTAACCTAGCCAAGTTAATTTCAGTTTTATGTCACGATCAACCCAGTATTTGGGCACTCTAATTATTAACGTAAATTTCACTGCAATCAATGCATTGTGTTATATAAGTGACTTGGAACAACCAAAAGTGATCTTATAGTTGGTCCGACATTTTGGAGAAGGAATGAAATAAAATGGATTTTTTTCATTTTTAATTTAAAAGAAAAAAACTGCTAACAGTGGATGGAGATCTCTTAACAGGACCTAATTGAAAGAAGTCTTAAAAACTTTCATACCTTTTTGAAATATTCAATTCATTGGTACTTTTTTGAAAACCACCTAAAAGTTTAGGATTGTTTTGTCCTTTTAAGTTTTTGTTAATACAAAGTTGCCGGCGGTGGGTATAGATTGCCGGATTGGACCTGATTGAAGTAAATCTTGAAAATTTTCATACGTTTTTGAAATATTGAATTCTTTTGACCTTTCTTTTTGAAAATCACCCAAAAGTTAAGGACTTTTTTGAAGATTTCCCAAAAAATACCACTTGTGAGATCTCCCTTCAGGTTAGTAAGATTTGGAAATGCGGTTGGATTATGCTCTTATTTGAATATTGTTGGTGTATTTCTAATTGTTATTAGATGAAAGATGAGTTTAGGTTTTTATATCTATATTTTGATCAATTAAAGATTGCTTCATTATTTCAATTTATTGTATTTAAAAAAAAATCCCTGTATGTGCAAAGAAATGTCATATTTAAAATTTATTATAAATCATATAATATTAATGTATATTTCTTATATAATGAATTGTATTGCCTGTGCTAAGCACGGGGCATATTTTGCTAGTACATATGAAAGTAAAAGGTCTCTCTACATCTCTACCTTACATACTCATTCCTCACCAAATTTCCGTCAGTCTTTACCTCTTTATTAAACCTTGGTTAGAGTTTTATCTCACCATAAACTTCTATATACTAAAATCCTATGTATTTAAAAACAAGCAAACAAGCCCTAGAGAAATTTCCTGCTGAACTAGCCAATGGGTTCTACCCTCTAAAAATCTAGACTTCTCAAACCCTATCTAAGGGGGTTGGGACCCAAAAGAGCCCATGCACAGCCAGGTGAGATGCGGGGTTGCCAACCAATAAAACATACCTAGCTACCCCTTTGTTGATATCATCATTAGTTCCCAAAGCAATCTCAACCGTTCATACTTCACAATGCTAGATGCAATGAGTTCAGGTAAATGGAGTTAATTAAGTATGAATTTTTTGGTCAATATATTCATATGTGATGGGTGGGCCTCATTCATAGAATCACATGGGGTGATGTGTATATATAGCACTGGATCAATGTGCGCACCTCAATGTGGGGCTCACATGGAGCTCCACCTGTATTGGGACTGGGGGATTGAAAGATCTCCTTGGTTCTTTCATCTATGCAAAAAAAAAAAAAAACCAATTGCTCCAACCGTAAACCTATCATCTCCATCCGAGTCCTACAAGTTTAATGATGTATAATTCATTCAGATGAGTGTATAGTTGATCCAACGGTCAAGTCCATTCAAAATGGGTGTAAAATCTGAATGAATTGGCCGATTGGGGTAGAGGTTGAATTTTTTAAATGTGAAATCAAAATACGTGGGCCACAAACAAAGAAGTTAGGAATATAATATTGGGGTCAAACTTGAAATTTAGAATAGTTACACAGAATATTTCCAACCCCCGGTCCCATAGAAGGTGAAATATATAGTTTGGAACTCTAAAAAAAAATTCTCAGTCACTCCGTGACAACGCTTTTGGTCAAAGAGAGTGGGTGGCTAGTGGCTACGCTTTATCTCACTGTCACGTTTCTTTTGGCAATTAGAAAAGCTAGATCACAAATCACAATTCACACGGTTTGGACTTTGGCGTTTGGATACGGAGGTATATCCAGTATCTGGCCGCCTAAATTAAGGTATGTGGCCCACAGGCCCACCACAGAGAAAAAAAAGGTCTTGATAAATTAGTTGTCTATATATATGAAAAAAAAAAAAAAAAACTTACGTGAGCAGTGACCGATAATATTATTGTCTTTACTTCAATGAACCAAAAAGCAGAATTAGGGGTTTTCATGGCCACATATCCAGGCCAAGACCAACTTTAGATACATAGGCTTTAGTCAATTGGGCTGGGCTGGGCTGAACTGGGCTTTCTACCAATGTTTGGATGAAATACATTTAGTTACAAGCACTCATTAGTCGGACTGGGCTTTGGGCTCTCTCTCACTAAATCCGAGGTGGGCCCAGTTATTAAATGGGCCCGTATTATTTATCGAAGGCCAGACCAAATCAGGCTGGGCTCTGATCTGGGTCACGCTGGCAGGCCCAGAACATCCTAAGCAGAATTATCACTTGTGTTAGCATCGATGTTTATGTAAATGTTATGAAGCATCAGTGTTTAGTTCTAAAAACACACCTAACTTTCTGGATGGTGTTTTCTTTTGTTGGAATTCTGTATTTCAGCCAAGCATTTGGAATTTTCAAATCTTCATCAACCTCGTTAGCATTTCTGGATGTTTTGGTGGGGGAAGAGGAGGTTTTAAAAATCCCACCCAAGGACAATTTTTGAAGACTTTATAAATTCTCTAGATATGAATTCTTGAAATTCTGATAAAAGAATTGGCTATCATTAAGTGTGAACTGAGTGCATTGATCAATTTTGGCCCAGTGGATCCCACAAGTGTTTCAGATCCAAACAAAAAAAATCCTATTTAGACCAAACAGGAGGTGACATGCAGGGCGGATGAAAGAAAAACGGTTTCTTTCTCATCCACCCCATGATTGGTCTAAACGGGGAATCCATTTCCCAGGATGGCATGTGGTTGCATGTTTTTGTGGAAAGTCAAATGGTTCCTCTTTTTATTTTTATTTCTTTCTCAGTTGAAAAAACTTCTCTTTCATCCACCCCCTCATCCGCAATCCAATTCATGGCAAGAATATTTATTATATGAAAAGGTCCACTTCTGAATTAGGACAAAGTCAACTATGAACGGATCAGATGATTTTAATATTTCATCTTAACGAATTCAAAAGGTTTTTAACAGCTTAACGCAATCAGTATTTTAAAGTTTTTATTTTCAAATTTCAATCATTAAGTGTCACGTCATAATTTAAAAGAGAGGCTTGTCTTCTTTGATTGAATTGATGAGTGGGACCCACTATAACAAAATATCAGTAAAATAAGGGGGCATTTGGTGAAAAGTCCCTATAGCCTGCGGTCCCGGTTATTTTCTTATAAAGGCAGCGGTCCCCTTTTAACATTTAATGAGTCAAAAAGACAAAAATGCCCTCTCTTTATATACTCTATACGTCACCAAACATGCATTGCTTTAAAATATTCCGTCATACACTCCGAAATTTAAGCAAAATAAAGACTTTGAAATCAAAGATGAAGGAAACTGCACAAAGAAGCAAAATCAACTCATCAGTGACCTCAAGCAATCGAATCATCTTGACTTAAACTTAATTGAGTTTGACATAAGTTTATCTAAGTTTTGGTTTGAATTTATCTGAGCTTGATATGAAATTATTTGACTGTGACATGTATTTATTTAAGCTTTATATAAAGTTATCTTAGTCTATGATCAATTAAATTGGACTTTAAATGAATTTATCTGTATATTATATTATTTTTCTGAGTTTGATTTCAATTTAACTTCGTTTGTTATTAATTAAACAAGGTTTCAAATGTATTTATGTGATTTTGAAATGATTTTATTTGAGTTTTTATTAAGTTTATCTGAGTTTCTTATGAAATAATGAATTTGGTATGAAATTAACTGAATTTCACAAGATTTTATTTGGCTTTAAAATGTATTCAACTTGGTTTTATATGAGTTTTTTTTTAGTTTGCTGTGAATTTATCTAAGTTCTGTATATGTTATCTGACTTTGGAATAATGTTATTTGACTTTGGCATGATGTTATCTGTGTTTGGTATGAAATTATCTAAGTTTGATATGAATTTATTTGTGTTTGCTTTGAATTAATCTGAGTTTGATACAAATTAAGTGAATTTTATCTTAGCTTGCTGTGAATTTATCTAACTTTGATGTATGTGTTATCTGAATCTTATATGTGTTATCTGACTTTGGCATGATGTTATCTGTGTTTGGTATGAATTTATCTAAGTTTGATATGAATTTATTTATGTTTGCTTTGAATTAGTCTGAGGTTGATACGAATTAAGTGAGTTTATCTGAGTTTGCTGTGAATTTATCTAAGTTTTGTATGTGTTATATGACTTTGGTATGATGTTATATGACTTTGGCATGATGTTATCTGTGTTTGGTACGAATTTATCTAAGTTTGATATGAATTTATTTGTGTTTATTTTGAATTAATCTGAGTTTGATATGAATTAAAGTGAATTTATCTGAGTTTGCTGTGAATTTATCTAACTTTGATGTGAAATTATTTGACTTTGGCATGAGTTTTTCTGAGTTGTTAAATGAGTTTTTTCGAGTTTGCTGTGAATTTATCTAAGTTTTGTATGTGTTATATGACTTTGGCATAATGTTATTTGTGTTTGGTACGAATTTATTTGTGTATGCTTTGAATTTATCTGAGTTTGATACGAATTAAGTGAATTTATCTGAGTTTCCTGCGAATTTATCTAACTTTGATTTGAACTTATTTGACTTTGGCATGAATTTATTTGATTTTATATGAATTTATCTGTGTTTGAAATTGTTACACCCCGACCCCAATTAAGCATGTTTAGTGCTAATTAATCATATTTTAACTAAATTAATTATGCTTAGTTACTAATTATAATAATTAGTGTTAATTGGCCCTTGTGAGTCTAGTTAGTTGAGTCTTGAGCCTAGACTAGATGAGTTGATATCGGTTTGACTCAATTGAGTGGAGTCAGGGGTTTTTCCGTAATTACCGATTTTTGCATTTTGCATCATTCGCACGCCATTTTGACACCAACGCGTGTATCTCATCGAACACGCCAACTTTCGTATTTGAACCGATCCCATTTGACCAACCATTGTATTAGTGGACCCTCATTTGACTCAAAATGGAAATATTCAAGATTTAAGGACTTAGTTGCAAAAAGGGAAACCCTATCCCTTTATAAACCCAACTACCCATTCCATTTCATTCCTTTCATTTTCCCTTCTTCTCCACTACTACTCCTTTCCTCTTCTCTTCATTTCTCTCTTCTCCAATCATCAAGAGGGCTTAGTGCTTGAGTTTTGAGAGCTAAGGATTGGGGCATCTTCATCTTCCCCACCTTCCTCCATGCTTGTGGACAAGAACCCACCTTCATCACCTCCTATTTTCTTCAAATTCGGATTTATCACTAGAAGTAAGAGCCAAACCCCTTTAAAGTTATATTTTAGGTTAATATGAGTTAAAATAGAGCCTTGAGGCTTGTAGCTAACATGCATTGCATTCTCAATCACATTTCCATGGTTTTCCATTGTTAGGGTTTGTAGATTTGGGGGTTTTTAGTCTCTTGAGCTAATTGAGTGAAGAGGACTTGAAAAGCTCTAAGAAAGGCAAGTATAGACTTTAAATTGGGTTTACATTTTCATATACTTCTTGGTTCCATCCTTATTCTCTTAATGAATTACATGGATTTTGTGGTTTTTATGATTCTTGTTTGATAAATGGATTTGGGAGAAATATATGTAGTGGAAGGGAGCAAGAGGCTCCACTTTTGTGTTGTAGTAGGAGGTAGTGAAGGGGGAGAGTGGATTGGAAGAACGCATGGAAGTTCAGAAATTTGGATTTCTGGACAGTTCGCTCGAGCGAACTGGAGCATTCGCTCGAGCGAACATACTTCTGAACCCTATGCTCGAGCGACCAAAGGGGTACGCTCGAGCGACTAACTCTCTGGATGGGGTTCGCTCGAGCGAACCTGAAGCACTTTGTTCGGTTCTTCTATACCCTTAAAGGAGCGAAATTATCATTCCTAACAATAATTAACCCTCCTAATCATCCCCAAGCGGATAGATAAGAGGTATACCCCTTTTTCCATAGGAACTTATGGTGGATTAATTTAGGGCCCTAGTATGGAACTATTAACCTTGTTAATCAAGCCTAACGGAATCACTAGCCTGATTACAATCCAAAAATATTAATTAAGGGACTTAATGTACTTTATAACGAGTGACACCAATTGAGTAATGTGCATTAATTCTCTTAATTAAATTTTTGTATTGGAAAGTAATAGGATATGTGAATAATTAAATTAGTTAATAAATATTTTGTTTTTATTTAAATAAATTGCATCGCACCCTAAATAGGAATTTGTTCATTATCAATTTTAATTGATATAGTTGTCACCTTATTGACGTTATTTTGATTCAATCATTTTCTTCCAATTTGTTATCCCATGGTCATATCATTATTGATATTTGATGAAAGATTCTGAATTGAGTAAGTATTCACTCATTAGTATTATTGTTGATCGAATAGTGAACGAGTACATAAAGATACTCAGATTTGATTTGTTATCGACTTGATTTTATCGGCACTACTTAGCTTCGGCCTTGTGATGCCCGACGGGGATAAACATCGGTTTAGTTATTTGAGACTACTGCAATATGTCTTCTGGAGTAACCGGAACTCTGGAACCGGGTAGCCAGTTAGCCTTTGGCCGGGCCGCTGGTGACATCCCAACTAGATTTGCTCTCATTGAGAGGATGAGCTCATGTAGATGCCATATTTGTATCTATATGTATATATATAGATTATTAAATTGAAATTTGAAATCATGGACTTATTATTTATTGAACAAATAATTGAGTTAATTCTTATATCGAGATTTATCATTCAATTGTCAACTATTTCTTTTGAAAACATCGTGTATATTCCTTTTATTGCCTATACTTGCCAATTCGTCGTATTTGAGGTGCTGCTCTTGGTGTCACAAGCGCAGATGCAGATCCCGGGCTTGAGGAGGCCCAAACGGGAGAGGAGGAAGCCCAAGAGGTTCCTCTAGGTTTAGAGGAATGGCCCGATGTAGGGCAAGCGTAGAGACCCCCATCTTCGTAGTGCGCCACAACTTTTGAGAGCTGGCAGCTAGAGTGTGACTACTTCCTTTTTGTGTTGTCACACTAGGATCTTCTTTTAATTTAGTTATACCTTTGGTATTATTGTGTAGGGTATCTTACAACCCTCTTTTGATAATAATACACATATTGTAAAAGTTCTTTTGTATTAAACTTGAATGTTTAAATGGACTGAATGGGGAATGATATTCATTTTGTGATTTCAGCTTCCGCTTACTTGAAATGTTTTGATTGGTGTAAGTGAGTTAAACTCACGAGTGGAGTCGGATTATCTCCTTCGTGTGAGTGTATCTGACTCGCGACAGATATTATCACACGGGAGTACGTGTGTCTCACCTCGGGGAGTGCCCTTGGCCGGGGTAATTCGGGACCGGGATGTGACAGAAATCATAACCAATTTGAAAATAAGTTATGTCACTTCGATATGAGATTATCTAACAAGATTTGGTTTGGTTTGACTAGATTTAGTTTAAATTTATCTAGCTTTGATAAAAATTTATTTGAATCTAGCAACCTACCCCAAGTGACCTTTTCAATCAGTTGTTCAAGTAATCTCTTAGGTTTTCTTCTTTAGCTCTTCATTTCTGTTGAAACAGTGTCTTTCATCAAGGTGCTATTCCAATATCGAGAAAGAAAGACTTTCCTCAAGGCTGTTATAGGACTAGCCATGAGGATTATGAAGTAGTTCAGTTGCCATGGTCCAAGACCCAACCCATTATAGATGGTAAGGACCTTGAAAAATAATCTGGGAAAGACAAATAAGTCATAAAAAATCTGATGTCACATGCTTAGGGACCACACACCCATTTAAATGGTTAGAAGGGCAAATATGTCATAAAAAATATGATGTCACATGCTTAGGGACCACACACTCATTTAAATGGTAAGAAGGGCAAATACGTCATAAAAAAAATCTAATGTCACATGCTTAGGGACCACATATCCATTTAAATGGTTAGAAGGACAAATATGTCATAAAAAATATCATGTCACATACTAAGGCACCACCGCCTGCATTAATTCCATGCGCAAGGGACTCTAGGCCTTAAACCGTAATGCTACGTCCTAGAGACTTTATAGCCCAATAATGAGGGATCTCTCCCTAATTTACCCTAAAATATAAAGATGAAAAACTTGAGTCCGGATCTTTGACTCGGGAACTCCAGAGTTGAATTAGTGGCGCTCAGCATTGAATAATTAACCCATTCTTAATTCTAATTATCTTGCATGGATGGGATGTAATCAAAATTTACTCTAATAGAAGGAGATCCCATTAGGATAGACCATATGATGAATAATGGACAAGCTCAGACCAGTTTTCAAGGTCGAGCCCAGACGAGCCCGATTTGCAAATTTTGGCGCACTGAGACATGCAGGCTGGTTTGGTCCAAGTTGCTACAGAATGAGTATTTTCATTTTTTAGAAAGATAAGAGGGTACAGGGTTATTTTGGTAAACTCAGTTGAATTAGTCAAACAGGGTATGCTTCGTGATATTCTCCCACATCATTCTCTTTTGCAGTCTGCCCACAGACACAGAGACTCTCTCTCCATCGCTCTCGATCTCTATAAATTCCCTTGCCCCTTTCTCAATAACTATCACCACGTCTTCGGTCTTCTTCATATTCATCTAATTCATAGCTCTCTCTCTGTTGTCATACGCTTCTCTGATTCCACAGCTCCTTCTCTCTCTCTCTCTCCGTTGACAAAAAAAAAAAAATGGCAAAGCGATCCCAGGCCTGTTCTTACGACCTCTGCTTCGACCTCGACGAGGCGCTGACGATGCCGGAGACGCCCGTCGCCACCCTACCGGCGCCGTCTCTTCCGACGGTTTTCGCTGCCGGAGTCTGTACGGTCTGCCTGGAGGACTTTGAGGCCGGGAAGGGCGCCAAGCGCATGCCTTGCGGCCACTTGTTCCATGACACGTGTATATCCACGTGGCTCGCTCGCGATCGCTCCTGCCCCACCTGCCGATGCCCTTTGCAGGCCCACTAGTGATCACGTGGCTATCAGCCGGATCATAGATGAAAACGAGCTTCTCATCTTTGTTTTAGAGATTTTTCTTTTCTTTTTCTTTTTCATTTTGAAAAGATTGAATTTAATTACAATACATGTTTGTTAGTTTTGGGAAGATGATCTGGACTCCACTTGGATGGTTGATTGACAACCAATAAGTGTCCATTCAAATGTTGTTCATGCATGACCCTTGGCTAAATGGCTTCAAAGTTTAATGGCTCTCTAAAAGTGAATTTTTTTAATTGTGATTAATTCGACGGTGGATCAGCGTCGAATCAGGTGCTTATATATTTGAAGCAATTTGATTGATCATAGTGGACCCCTTCTGTGTAAGCAAGGTGGGGACTTTGATACGGCTAGGGATAGCAACGGAGCGGGTTCGGTTGGGGAAATTTTAAAATATTTTAAATGTGTGAGAATAGATGTGGTAAAGTTGGAACTTTCAATCTTATCTCCACATATATATGGGAGTGTCCCAACCCCACTTGCACCTTATAAATTTTATTTTATGGGAGACGGTCCTATGAGGACCGTCCTTACCCTCTATAAAGAGGACTCATCTAGTCCGTCCACCACTGCCCCTTATCCAACGGTAGTGATGAGTCCTATAAAAGCAACCGGAGGGAAATGAAAAAAAAAGTAGCGCCCTTAATGGAGGGAGATTTCGTTTCCTCTCCACCTTCCCTCTTCGTGTCTCTCTCCTTTGAAAGGCAAAACCAGGAGATCTCAATCGTCTCCCTCGATTGTGTGCAGGAAAAACAAAAGCCCAAATCGTTCCCCGCCCTCCATCTTCATCGTATTTCCTTCAATCAATCGAAGGAGAAAACCCTGCAAGCCCTTTGGTGAGCTCTGTCTCTCAGTCGTCGTCCTGATCCCCATCTTCTTCCCTCTTTGCCGAGGTGGAAAAGGTGAAAAGATCGGGGCCCCTCTTCCTCATCTCTCTCGATTGAACAGGTAATCTATTTCTTTTTCACTCTCATGATCTCTTCTCTCTTCTCCTCTCTCGATTTAGGGTTTTCGTTGTTCGATTCTTCTGCTTGGTTTTCTTTTTGGTGTTTTTATGCTTCTTTCAGGTAAGCCATTAAGGTTATTGTGTTTCTCTCTTTCATCTTGCCTTCCCTTTCTCAGATTATCTTCCCTCTTTCATAAAAAGCTCCGTTTGATGGTGTTTCTCTGAAAAGAAGAACGGTCTCATTGAGATCGTTTTTGCTATAAATTTTTTCTTTTTTGGTTAATCTCTTTTCAAGAGGCCATTCTTTTCTGATTTATTTAATTATTATTTTTCTGTTTACAGGCTTTGACAACCAGGAGTCCACAAAGTCAGAAGAAGAGAAGCATATTGGACAGCATTTGTTGTGATGTGGGCATTTGGAAGATTGCTGTTTTTTTTTTTTTTTTTTTTCAAATGATTCAATGTTAAAATAAATGTCGAATGATGTAATGGATTTCATGTAATTTTAATGATGGAATGAATTCTGCATTTAAATGTAAATGGAGATGTTGAGGAAATGATGGAAATTTATATTGGTTGAGATGTAATCTGTGGAGATGTAGCTAGAGATATTCCGTGAATTCTGTTGCAAGTTATCACTGATTACAGGGGAGTCTATGGAGATTTTATAGATTTTGTAACTGGTTATTACAATGATTGGTTATCTTCTGTTGATCCCACTAGTTGCCCGTTAAATCTGTGAACATGAACACAACTATTCACTTTTTGAACCAAGCCTGGTTTTGCCTATCATATTCACAAAATCTTTTTACCATTCAATGCCAATATGCCTTCTTCAAGCACTAAAGTCTTCTTTCATTCTTCATTTATAGATTTGAGTTTTTTTCCCATATTTCAGGTTTGAACCCTTTCATCGCATGTTGAAGCAACCCATAGTCATCCACAACACAGTTGATTAAGAAAAGAGCCTAAGTTAGCCAATAATGGGTAATGACCAAGATTTTAAAAAGTTCATCAATTCATCATTCATCATTCACAGTGTCTTCCAAGTTCGACTCTGTTGAATACATTAAGTCGGCCAATAATGGTTAATGACCCAAGATTTAAAAAAAAAAAACATCAATTAATCATTCATCATCCACAGTGTCTTCTAAGTTGGACTCCACTCAAAATACTCTTTAAGGCACACTCCAAGTAACCTAGATGAGCTGAATTCCTCTTTGAGCTCTTAGAGGTGGAGGAAGACTTTCACTCTGCATAGCATAGAAAAAGAAAAGAAAACTCAACACAAACAATTAGAAAACAAAAGTCCATTCCTATTACATGAAATTGAAAACCACATCACAAAAGAAGAAACTAAGATGAAAGAAATTAACATCAGCCCCCATTCAATTGTTCCAGAGTTGTTGTTTGAAGCTAACCACCCATTAAAAAATAAATCTCAGAAGATAAATAAACAAATCAAACCCGAAAATTGGAAGGAAATGCAACAGATTTAAGATAATAAAACTAAGAGACGCATATTGAGACTGCAGAATACCGGAGCAAACACCATTAAAACTCAAATCCAGATCTCCAAAATGAATGAAAACAAGACAGAAAAACAAAAGAAGCCTAGATCATAAAAAATAAAAAGAAAACCTAAAGCCAAATTTGCAAAAGGAAATGTAGAATCACACAAAACATAGCAAGTTTTCAAGTGAGAGAGAGAGAGAGAGAGAGAGATAACTGGTTTCTCTGCAAATGGAGAAAATCCCAGATCAAATCCCAAATCCATGGTGTGTGCAGGTATGTATTAAAAGAAAGGGGGAATGATTCAGATAAAAACTGAGAAAGAAACTACAATACCCCATTAACATTTCAATTTAATGTGTAAAGCATTTAAATAGAAAAAAGATCTCATACACAGGTGCCTCACTATAGAAAGAGAGAGATAAGGAACAGAGAAGACGGTCCTACTGTATTTTCTCCTAATGAATGGAGAAGAGAGGATGAAGATAGATGACAGGGAGCGATTTGGGATTTTCCTTTGCCCATTGATTTTTCTGTGTCAACGAAAGAGAGAGACGAAGAGAAAGAGCGTAGAGAGGGCTGGGATAGAACAAATCTTAGTCTCGGTCTTGGGCTCGAGGTAGACGATTGAGATCTCCTGGTTTTGCCTTTCAAAGGAGAGAGACACGAAGAGGGAAGGTGGAGAGGAAACGAAATCTCCCTCCATTAAGGGCGCTACTTTTTTTTTCATTTCCCTCCGGTTGCTTTTATAGGACTCATCACTACCGTTCGATAAGGGGCAGTGGTGGACGGACTAGATGAGTCCTCTTTATAGAGGTTAGATATAAAAAAAACCCAAACCCACCCTATTTCAAGAAACTACCACTAAATCCGCTTATAATAGGAGTGAGTCGGAGTGGTTCTCCATTTAAACCTATAAGGTGGGTGTTACCGAAAATCGGTGTTCAACTAATGCCGTAAGCAGGTTGAGGTCAGATCTTCGCTTGTTCATACCCGAATGTGAGTCAATGACACAGTAGAAGTGGCATAGACTTACAAATAGAATCAAGAGAACATGCTATTTAATGCTTAATTTTGCAAATAAATCAATCATCTTTACTTTTAACTATTTCATATATTCAATTCCTATGTATTTTAGTACAAACAAACAATGCATCTCAAGATGGATCTATATTATATTTACAAGTGCGCCAACATGACACCAAAGCAGATGTACCCCAATTAGAGAAATGGCAGACGTCCAACAAGTCTGAACTCATAACTACTTGTTGCTTCCACCAGACGAACTGCTAATATAATTGGATCCATGAATCTTATTAAGCAGTTCCCATGTCCCACTAAGGCTGGATCTTTTCATGCCTTGGGGGTTAAATGATATCCTGATAATAATCAAAGTAGAGTTGAGGGTTTAACATTTTTCTTTCTTTTAAAGTGTGTGGAGTGGGGGTTTTTAAGTTAAGAGTGGCAAACGAGATAATTCGAGCTTGCTTTCCGTGTCCACACATATGGCCCATCTCTAAAGCAGGTTAAGCAGTCACAGCCGCACCCAATGCGGGTAAGCTTGACTGAACCCGTTCTTCTTTTTAAGAAGAAGAAAAGCTCCCTTTGGCTCTATATTTAATTAGCAAGGGCCCCTTTTCCTATCCCCTCTCCCTTGATAACGCTTCAGCATTTTTTTTTTAGCATATTTCACGTATTTTTCAAAATCTAAAAAGGTTTAAGATAAAAAAACTATATGTCTTATAATTTATTAGTTTAGCAAAGAAGATGATCGATTTGGATTGTGAATTTGGAGCTCATAGGAGTTCAAGAAAATGAATGGTAGTTGATGGGATTTGAGCCCTTGCCTTTTTTTACATGCAGTTATATAATAATTTATCACCTCTTTATATGTGTAAATCTTGCTGAAAATAACCCATTTAAAGAAATTCTTTGCACCTCATTATATATGTACATGCGTAAATGAGCTCAAACAAGCATGACCATATGTACATGCACTACACCAAAAATGGAAAATTGAAACGGATTACCGTTCCTAATCCGTGCGTTCTTAATCCGTTCATCCGTTCCAATTTTTTATTTTTGGAACGGATTAACGGATCAGGAACGGATTAGGAACACACGGATTAGGAACGGTAATCCGTTTCAATTTTTCATTTTTGGTGTAGTGATGTTGTAAATGAGTGGAAACATATAAGCCTTAGGTGTTTTACACTTTTGCATATATTGATGTGATTGGTGCACCGATGAAATTTTTCGCGAGGGTCCATTATATGAAATATTGTTTTTGATACCATTATGATACACATAGAAAACTTTAAGAGGGCTATGGCCACCTCTACCCACTCTCTTTGGGTTGAGGCAATGATATATTGATGATATTATATATAAATATTCTAGATTAAAGAGGACGTCGTCTCTGAGTATAACTCACTTGGTTAGGGATATGAATGTAGGTAAGAGAGTGCATGTCCCACGATGCCGTAGGGAGGGAAATTTTTTTTTTAATACCCACCACTCAGTCCAATTTGATTTCCTCATAGGAACTGAAGTTTAGAAACTTTCTAATGACAACATATATATTTTAATGATGACATATTGGCTGGATCTGAAAATTGGTGAACTCCTATTTAAACAAGCTCCAAGTAATGTACTGCCTCCAATCTCAATTCCCACGTAGGCTCCACTACGCTATCCCCTCCATAGCCCAGCATAAGAAGGCTATATCAAATATTACATGAAATTTGTAAAAGTAGAAGACTAAGTGACTGAGTCCCTACTGTCGGTGTGGGTGAGTTGCAACATATACAAATCGCTAACCAAGCAATTAATCTCATTATTCCACAGATGCGGAAAATTGTTTGCAATGGAGAGAGAATTCTCCCATTCTCATTTACTTCTCTCTTCCTTTCCTTTTCCATCGCAATCACAAAGGCCCCCATCTTAACCGATTATTCAAAGAGTAGGTATTTAATCATCCATCTTTCCCTGTCTGGTTTGTTGAAAAGGCATCGAGGATAGGGTTTCTGTCTTTCACAACAACCAGTTTCGTGGCACCTCGTCGTCTATCGTACATGTGGGTTTCACTTGGAAGATTATGAGCTTTGAAGAAAGTATGCTGTCTGACTCTAACACAACCGACCAATCCTTGTTTGCAAACGATTGTGATTGTGTGGTTTGAAACAAGCCGTACTCTTTCTTGGTATAACCAACTGTGAACCATGTGAACGCTGTGACGATGGATGTCCCATTAGTTTGGCAAAAAAGTCTACATGGATTAATTCCATGGTTCTCATTCAAATATTGGATTCTCATTCAATATTTAAATGAGAACCATGAAGTTAGTCCATAGTTCTATCCATAAATTTGTCCATGTAGCAGGACTCTTTGTTTGGTGACCCATCACCACCAACCAGTCTCAATAATCAATATAATACATACCCCATACCCTTTTGTACCTTTCTCTTGATGCTCCACTTGAATCATTTGCATTGGGGATGCAATTTGATAAAGGCCAAGCCCCGTTCCATATGGTAAATCTTTGCCTGCCATGAAAATCAATGCAATTAAGATTAGTCTTTTTTTTTTTGGTTTGGGCTTGAAGTTCCAACTTACACTATTTATATGCTAAACTCTTCATTAGAAACAACGGCCACTTTCATTTGAGCTCACACAGTAAAAACTTTGGATCTAAATGAGGAGAATATGAGATAACAAGTTGATCAAATAATGTTAACCATTAGTTTTGATCACTCAAGATTTAATAGCCATACACTGTGCAAATCAATTGTAATAAGATTCAACAATAACTAAAATCTGAAACAGTGTAGAAAATATAATTAGTACCAAACTACCAATTCAATGGGGTCATTTGTATCGAAGGACTGAATTGATCATAGGTGGGTTCCATATAGGAAAACTTAAAAAGAGACCTAGGAACAGTAGAAAGGGGTTATCAAAAGGCAAAACGAATCTTATTAATGCATAATCTAACCTACTTTCAATCATGAGATCCAAATGAGCCCTTAGAAATTGTAATTAATTAAATCTTCCTTATCAAAATCATCGGAGTGCGACCCATCATAGATGGAGATGGCAGATTATGTAGTGCAAAAATATATGGTGTTTGGAAAAATTGATCATATCTATGACACTTCGATCTCGATTAAGTCTTTTAACCTCGGTACAGGACTACAGGCAGGGGCGGACCCACATTGTTATGATCTGGGGCGGTCGCCCCAGATCAAATCTGAAAATCTGCATAGAGTTGAGACAGGCCCTGACCCAGGCAGTACATGTATGTGACTAGTCGCCCCATGTACATGGGAAGATTGCCCCACGTGTCCCTCCGCTGGTGTAAAGGAACTTCCCCTCCAATTCAATTAAAGGAGAAGATCCATTGCCTTGAGATCTTGGGTTCAGTGAGGGAGTGCAACATAGACTTATAGTGTTATGTGAGTGTGAGGAGTAGAGAGCATCTTAAGGGTATAATGATAATACATGAGTATCTTATGGTGTGACTTGTTTGATATGTAGTGTGGCATGTTCTTTGTAATGCAATGTTTATGGCAGGTGCCCTTTGTATAAATATGTCTAAAGGGTATATTTTATAAAAATTATTGTGAGTTGTGTTGTGTAGAGTCAGACTCCATCTTAGTTTCCTATACTTCCCATGTATGTAGTCTGAAAAGATCCTTTTTGCTGATCAAGCTTCTGCAGACTATCGTCGATTTTCGTCACAGTTTCTATCCGCCCCACCCAAATGAAAATTCTGGATCCGCCACTGACTACAGGCTCAAACCATGACAAAGGTTAGTTATATATATAACGGTCTTAATGAAAATATGGTAGTAGCAGGGGAGGAAGATGGAGATGAGGATGAGGTGGGGGAATTTGAGGAACATGGTCTTGATAGTCAATACAATTCCAGTGTGTAAAGTGAACTGAGGACCCCAAGTTAATATTAGTCGACATGAAAAGGGATTTGCTTGACTTGGAAGATCTTCATAGTCTTCTTTTTCTAATCCCATTAATGTATGACGAATTGAAAGAGTGGGTTGGTGACCAAGTCTGTCATTTTGGAATTTTTTGGATGGTACCGTCATCGTTTTCTCTTCATCCTTTGGCCGGTTCAAATATTATTAGAGTTGCATCAAGAAATGTAGGAATTGTTTAGCTGTAGAGAGAGAGAGAGAGAGAGAGAGAGAGAGAGAGAGAGAGGAACCTCACTTTCATGCGTTTTTATTGATATAAAATGGTAATGCCTCCTCTTGTGTTGTACAGCTGTAGATGGTTTTGTTTTAGTGGTTCTCTTTCAGCCTCTTTGAAGCCTTTTTGAGGGCTTCTTATGCTATGTACTTGGGACTTCATTGTTTTTCGGGGCTTCTCATGCCGTTTTAAGCTTTTTTTATCTCTTAATATATATGACCCTTCATGCGAAAAAAAAAGTGAAAAAAAGAAGAAGACAGGCCCACATGAGCACATGTCAACCATGAGAGGATGGGAATACAAGTAGGGCTACTTGTGGATCAATAATTTGCCTAATATGAGTCTCAATAAGTTCTTTGAAGACCTTCATTTAAGGGTATTGTAATTTCAACTTTTACATAAATTGCATTTTGTTTTAATTGATAGAATTTTTTTTTTATGACGTGGGTATCTCTAAGGTATTTGACCCAACATGATTATTTTCCTAGGTGACGCTTGCTAAGCCCACACAATTGTAATTTTAATTGACAGCTTTATAATAACTTTAAATGCTACATACTTTTTCTCAACAAATAGTTAGGACACAACAATGACTCTTCATATTCCATTATTTCTCAAAAATGACTATTGGTTGAAATATTTAACTATTGTTTCCATCATCCCTATGTAGAAAACTCAAAGGTGAGCATTAGAATAGAGTTCTACGCGAATTGGACTTCTTTTCCTATTTTCTTTCAACCTGCTTGTTTGAGTCCTAATCATCTTAGAAAACTCTAAGTACGTCCCTAAGCCTATTTAAATGACTCTAATGCTACGCTAAATTCGCTCTCTCTCATTAATGTTCTGACTAAGAAAATCTAATTGAGAGAACTCTTCATCTCTAGAGCTTCCATTGGAGTGTTAGTGCTGCAGAATTCATCTAGAGAGTTGTTGTTTCTACATCTCTTGTAGAAGACCATCTTCTTTTACAAAAGAGACGAGGAGTCAAGCAATGCTGAATATGATGTGGCCAACGGCGTGAAGTCGTTGAGGCATGGAGATACACAAGAGGTAACTACAGTCCTTAGGTAGTGATTATCTAGGGAGCAATGTCAGTGTCTTGTAACTGCGAGATTCATAGTACTTGATTATTGGTCAAGTTTGGATCCTTGGTTTTTCACCCGATTTGGGTTTCCATGTTATATTTTGTATTTCTTGTGGTGTATGCTTGTTGATTTTTACTTCCGCTGCGTGCCATTTTCATTTTGCATACATTGGTTGGGTTGTTAAGTTGACCAATCTTAAAACCCAAAAACCTTCAGAGCTAATGACTACCTGAACAATACTCTAGGGGCTGCAATTTTGAGTAAGGCCCATGTGACATGATCGATTCATATGGTTGATTTGTAAGCGTTTGGATTCGAGCATTTGGATTCAAGTTGTAAGACTTTTCAAAACTTTTCCATACCTAACTATATGCGAATCTGAAGAGGAAACTGTGGAAGAAGCTCTTTTCCTATGTGATTAGTTTGGGTTGGTTCTAATTAATTATGAGTTCTTAGCACAATATTTTGAAAATATGGATACAGGGGAATGGTGGAAAAGTCTTATGAAAATAAATGACATGATTTGGATGTAGGAAAATTCAAACTTCTTTGCAATGACCCTAACTATTTGGTGGGCTTTATGGAAAGCTAGAAAAAAACTCATTTTTAAAGGAGTGGCTATTAAACTTGAAAAAATCATTAGCATATCCAAATGTTGTGTCATAATCAAAGTGGGGGGATATTCAACAAACAAGGCTGCCTCGGCCCCAAAATCTCAAGATTGCCTAATGTTGCTTTTAATGACGTGTTATTGATTTGGAAAGGTACCTATGATCATTATAATTAATTGGGGATGAAAGATAATATAATATGGATCTAAGTTTGGAAGACAGGTCCAATTGATTCATTGATATTGATAGAGGGGCCTACTTGTGGTAATGTGGAAGTTTAGGGTCTTCTATTTAATATTCCTAAGACTGGAGTTCAATTGCATTTATATAGTGGAGTTATTCGCAATTAATTGTGGGCCCGGATTGCACATGAGATGTCGGATCCCAGTTGGAGCCAATTTTCTAAGGAATCCTTATTGGTCCCCATGCACGCTAGCCCAATTATTAGAAAGTTTCTAATTCTAGTTGAACTCTAAAAAGAAAGATACTAGTTCTATTTGAAGTGAGACTTCTAATAGTGGTAATAGTAAACTTACTAATTTTAGTAGAAGTGAGACTTCTATTTTAATTAGAAAGGAATTAGAAAGATACTAATCATATTTGAAGTGAGACTTCTAATTATGATAGGGTAAGTTATTAATTATAGTGGAAGCAAGACTTCTATTTTAATTAGTATGATTCTAGAAAATTATGAGAGCAGACCTTAAAGTAAAGACAATGTTTATAAGGTGCATCTCATGGTCCTTCAATACATCCAATGTACCAGCACTATGATCAAGAATCTTTCATTCTGATGATCGAGACAAATCACTCTATCTCATAGTGATCAAAGTGCTGCAACCTTGTCAATATGAGATGTCCAATCTCATCACCGGTTGTGAAGATATTTAAGTATAAGATTTGCTACACATGTTTCCTGTATATGGATCTCATCCATACATATGTGTTACATCTAATATACTTGTGGACTTTGGTTCATCTCATGAACTATCATGTCATTCGTATTGGTTATGTGTAAGTATATAATAAATCACCATTCATCTCATGAAAGGATAACATGAATGTACTGATAAATAAAGAAATTAATCAATTTATTATATCATCTACTGGATTGAGTTCATAAAACTAACAATCTCCCACTTGGGCTCAATGCTAGTTAGGGTTGCATCTCATGCACATCCCATCTACCTACAGCTCAAAGACTTTGGTAGTCAAAGGCTTAGTAAAGGGATCTCCTAAATTGTCTGCAGAGGCTATCTTGGTGATCGTACATCACCTCTCTGCACAATCTATCTGACCATGTATAACTTCCTCTGTACATGCTTTTTGGCTCAATGGTTCCTTGGACTTAGTGACAGCCCTGCTGTTATCAGACTAAACTGTGTGTGGTTGTTTTGCTAAAAGTACCACTCCAAGTTCCATATGGAATTTTTTTAGCCAAGCTGTTTCCTCAGCTGCTTCTCAAGTGGCTACAGCATAAACATATACCCAGAAGTTGATTTCCTGGAATCCTGATCTGACTAGAAGTCAGTATCTATGTAACCGACTGGAATCAACTCATCATTGTTGTAAATCAACATGTGATCTCTAGTCCTTCCCAAATATTTGAGAACACATCTTACAGCAGTCCAATGATAAGGACCTGGGCTAGACTGATATCTGTTGACTAGGCCCATTGCGTGACAGATATCCGTTCTAGTACAAAGCATAGCTAAAAGTACCAGCACCTTATCTATATATGCATCTTGGGATAAGCCTATCATCTTATTATTTCGGTCTCAATAGAAATTGATCCCTAGGATGTACCTGGCTTCTCTCAAGTCCTTTATTATCAAAAGTCTTAGCCAACCAAAACTTATACTATTGACGATATCCCTATGTCACTCCATGGGAGAAGGATGTCGTCGATATATAATACCAGAAAAACTACCCTACCTTCTTGACTTTTCATGTACACACATAACTTATCCGGCTTTTGACAAAAAAATCAAATGACTTGATTGCCTTGTCAAAATAGATGTTCCTGTTTCGGGATACTTGCTTGAATCCATAAATGGATTTCTGCAGCTTGCAAACTCTCTGCACTTAATTAGCTATAAAATCGTCTGGCTGCATCATATAAATGTCTTCCTCAAGATTGCTGTCGTGAGACGCTGTCTTGACATCTATTTGCCAAATCTCATCACTGAGATGTACCGTAATGGATAAGAGTATCTGGATGGAACTCTTCCATCTGGCCTTCTTTTTCTCTTGTAGACTCACTTGCACCCAATAAGTTTGCTATTGGCAGGCAAGTCCATAAGTATCCAAACCTGATTGGAGTACAAAGACTCCACCTCAGCTTTTATAGCATCTAGCCAACATCCCGAAACTATGTCATTAACTGCTTTATCATAGTTACAGGGATACTGTTCCGGTTCTTCTTGGATTGCCTCGTAAGACTCTCCCAAAATCGAGAACTTGTCAAGGGTCCTGTCAATACTCCCACTACGACAAGGAACTGGTGTAACTACTGGGTCGGGTATGGGCGGATTTTCTTAAAGTTCGGTTATTCTTGGATTTGGAATTTATCACTCTTGAATTTCTTCCAAGATAATCATTTCTAAAGATTTCCGGTTAATTATATAATCTTCCTCCAGAAAACCGCATTGGTGCTTACAAGCACGTTTTGCTCTCTGAGATTATAGAATAACCGATCTTTAATTCTTTTGGGATATTCTATAAACGTGTGTACTTCCGACTTTGATTCCAACTAATCCGTCTGAACCTGTAGCACGTGTGCCAGACAACCCTTAAACGTTGTAGACTAGGCTTTCGTCCAGTCCATAACTCCTGATGAGTCTCAGGTATATACTTAGATGGAATGAGATTTAGTATATACATTGAAGTTTTCAAGACATATCCCAAATTATAGGTAATCTATAGAAACTCAACATAGGCCTGATCATATCTAAAAGAGTCAGGTTCCTTATTTCTGCTACTCCGTTCTGTTGAGGCAAACCAGGAGTAAACAACTGTGATCGAATCCCATTTTCTGATAGGTATACCATAAAATTAGCGGAGAGATATTTTCCTCCTTGATCTCATCGTAGAATATTTATACTTTTACCTAAATGCTTTTCCATTTCTGCTCGAAACTCTTTGAACTTTTCAAAAGTCTCGGACTTGCGGTGCATAAGGTATATGTATCTATATCTTGAGTAATCATCGGTGAAAGTGATGAAATACTCGTATCAATCTTTCGCTCTAATATTATGGGTCAATACTTATCACTATACACTAACTCCAATAAATCTTTGGCCCTAATGCCCTTAGATGAAAATGGTCTTTTGGTCATTTTACCTTCTAGACAGGCATTGGTTCTACCAACAATGAAGGCAAGATACCATCTTTCACTAGCCTGTCAATCCTGTTTTGGTTTATATGACCTAACTTCTTAGGTGCCAAAATTTGTTGGATTAGATGAAGGTGACTTCCTCTTTAATGATAGTCTATTATTGATTGCAGTGTCATGTATCTCATACATTGTGGGAGTTAAACAAATAAAGTCATTAATTACCTTGTCAGACTATATAAGAGTACCGTTCCTCTTTAAGACAATTTCATTACCAAAAGTAATAGAATAGTTCTTATCATCATACTAGAAATTAAAATTCCGTCTTAAAATGGAACATATAATGTATCTGACAAAATCATCTTAATATCGAAAACAACTAAGTTACTACTCCCACTGACATTGCTTCTGCCATGGCTTCCGATCCTAGGTTAACAATGATTCCTCTGTCACTAATCCTCCTCGTTACCTGTAACTCATGCAATATATTACATATGTGATTAGTTGCACCGGAGTCTACACACCAGGATTCTAAAGTACCAGTTGAAAAACTAACTTCAGAAATAAGTGACTCAATCATACCTGAGGTCTTTTCCTTTGACAAAAAATGTGGACAATTCCTCTTCCAATATCCTGTCATACCATAGTGGAAACATGTTTACTTTACTCCCATATCCTTGGCCTTAGCCACACTATTAGTAGAACCATTCTCCACCTTAGGACCTTTGATGACTGATTTCTTCTTGCTATCCTGGTCTTTGCCTTTTGGCTTAGACCTAGCAAATGACTTTTCTGTCATGAGGGCAGTTGGTCTTTTCTTCATGATTTCTTCAAAAACTGCCAGTTGGCGAGACAGCTCAGCTATGGTCATTTCCAGTTTATTATAATTGATCTCGAAATGTTTGAATGAGTCCGGTAGTGATTGAATGATCATGTCAATCAGCGATTCTGTATCAATCGTAGCCCCTAGTACATCTAACTCATTCAATGCCAACATCATTTTTAATAAATATTTTTGTACTGGGGTTCCCTCAACTATCTTAGTTTTTATCACCACTTTCATAGCAGTCTGCCTAGCAGGCCTGGCCTGTTCTGCAAACATCTCCTTTAAGTTTGATATAATATCGTATGCTGACTTGTAGGATTGATGTTGATCTTGCAAAACACCAGACATGGATGCCTGAATAAAACATCTGGCCATCTCATTGTCTTTGGTCCACTTGGTGTAAAGGTCTTTCACATCTTGTGGTGCATCAGGCTCAGGCTCAGGCTCAAAAAGGGAGGGTATGGTAAGGACATATCTGCATCCTGAAGCTGTCAGGATAATATCCAGGTTCCTTTTTCAGTCTAAATAGTTGGGTCCCATGAACTTATTCTGGTTGAGGATGGTCACAAGTGGATTGAAAGTATTTGGATTCATGCTGTATAAACTAAAGCACATAACCATACATTCAATGAAATAATATAAATGACATTAGGGTTTAGTATTCTACCAAATTCATGTGGGAATCCTTATAAGGACTGAATTTAGAATACATCGGAATCTCAATCCCCTAGGGCATGCCTCCTTGGGGAGTGCAAATGCCCCATAGATTGGTGCGGATCAAAGTTGTCAAAATTAGGATTAAGACTAACTATCCTTGATCCCCAATCATTCATTATCATCTAGGTATCTCATACCAAATAATGTATGACTCCAGATTAGCTTTGATTTCTAAATTACACGAGGCAAATCCTTGGGGATACTACATCACTATTTTAGTTAAGTGTGACCAACCAACTAATATTGCATGACAACTGCGATGGGCAGCTCCTCCTTGGGGGAGTGAAGCCCCCACCACATCTCACCAATACTATCTGTAAGGTCTGATTTTGATTGATCAACGGGCGGGCAGATTGGCTCTGCTTGGCGATGGAGATGCTGATTGGTTCAGCTCGGTAATGGAGATGCTGAGCAGGGCAGCTCGGCAGGTCAGCAAGTCAGCTCGGCTGGTCAGTTCGGTAAGTCAGCTCGGCAGGTCAACTCGATAACGGAGACCTTCCTCCTTCTTCTTGACCTGAATAGAATGAAGACTCTATTTGTTTTCCTTCTTCTCGGATCTGAATCAATCTTCTTACCTGTATCAGAAGCAAACCATCATAAGAGTTCGATCGGGTGGTCCGACCGAGGACTCTCCGATGCTTAAGTTAGCCTCTGGAACTTTGTTCTCGTTCTGATTAGAGTTTTGGTTCAGAACCTCCTACCTCTCCTTTCTCTTCTTTCTTCCTCTTTTTTTTATTATCTTTTTTCTCTCTTTTTCCGCCATTCATGGCTCCATTAATTCTCTTCATGCCAGCCATTAGTGATCATTCATTTCACTCTTCATGGTGATAACTGATGGAGTTATTGCATCATGGGGGCACTCCTTTAACTCTCTTCATATTCTTCCTCCTGGCGGGTTGGGTTGGTCCACTATGAGCCAGACCCAATCTAACATTGAGTTCAGATTTTACCCCCACAATTGCCCCCCAAGCACCTTTTCTTCTTTTCCATTTTCCGAGAAGAAATGGGGGCTTTAAAAGAGATCTCTTGTTTCCGTCGCCACTGCCGGTTCTTTTCAAACTCACTTTTCGGCCTAATGCTTGTATCGTCATGCCAAGCTATTAGTTGCAAATGAGATCACTGCAGCGTACCTAGTTTGGGCTCTTCCCAGTTAGGCTTTTATCCTTCGGTACGAAGTAGTGGGTCCTAAGCTGCCCTTTAATTGCTAGGCCTTGGCCAGCATACCTAGTTTGGGCTCTTCCCAGTTAGGTTTTTATCCTTCGGCATGAAGTAGTGGGTCCTAAGCTGCCCGTCAGGCCTTGGCCTTGTTTTTTGTGAGGTTGTTTCTGATAAGGTATGCCCTACCATGGATCTTCTATCCTTGACACAGGAATGGTAGCAAGATAATTAGGCAAGATATAGGCTTTTCAAATTCTTTGGTACAAAGAAGATTAAAACTTTGATTCCATTCTTGGCACAAGAACATAAACCACAAAAGTCTTATAAGTGATAAAAAGCTGATGAATTCTTTGGTACAAAGATCTGTAAGTGCCTGTCTTTGTTAACATTCTGGCTCTGCTGCCTAGATGGAAGCATTCTGGCACCTGGCCAAGGTGGAAGAGGCCGAGACATGCCTAGCCGGTACTCTTACCGAAGCTAGGATAGCTCGGTGGCATTGTTGCTAGGCTGGAGAAGGCCGAGACCGAGACATGCCTAGCCGGTACTCTTATCGAAGCTAGGATGAGCTTGGTGGTACTGTTGCCGAGGTCGGAGCCAGGTTGGCCGAACTTAGAGCCAGGTTGGCCGAACTCAGAAAATATCCCACACAAGATCATAAATAGAATTTCTTTAAATTTGTTTTGTTCGACGGCCTTGCCAATGCCTTCTCTTCAAGTCTTTCTAGTTGATAAGCTCTTGTTCCGCCAGCCGAGGTGACCATTTATGGTCCTTCCTAGGTTCGACCTAGCTTGTCGTGACTGGGGTCTCATGCGGAGTCCAAGCAAAACATCGGAGCTCTGATTGAGTAGCCGAGCTAAGCTACTTTGCTCGTCCTCAGATATAGATGATCCAACCATCCAGTACCGCTCCTCATCTTCTTGAGTTCTTCCCTGCTGGGTTGTTTAAGCCGGAAAACGATTCATCGTCTTCAATCCGACCTGAAATTGGTTGCTATTTGAGGTCGGCGTTCTTGAAAAGGGGACAATCCAGTCACTGTCAGTATATGGTACATATCCGACATCTGGGCCACCGGAGTGGTTGGTTATAGGATCCTTTCCTAGGAGTTTTCCTCGCCCTTTGCAGGGCCAGCCCTGTAGGGGGGCTGTGAGTGCGCTCACCCCGGGCCCATTTTTCAGGGGGTTCAAAAATGAGATTGACGAGATTCACTGGAAAATAAAATTAGTATTAAAATTATTAGATGAGTATGCTCAATTTAAAATTTTCATAATTAGGCCTACTGAAAAAATTTGATGCTCAGTTTACCGTTACACAATTCCTTATCCAACACAATTTTATATTTTCATAATTAGGCCCACTGAAAAATGTGTAATGTTATATGCAAAATTAATTGATTTTAATTTATCATAATTGGGTCCATTTAAAATTTTGATGGCCAGTTAGCATTTGGCTTTGTTACAAAAGTCCCTGGCCCACCCTGAATGCAACAATATTACTCTTGATTTGGAACTAAAACAAAAAGTTTATGAAACCTTATAGTCGTAGATTTATTTTTTGAACTTTTGTGGGCCCCATATTCAACATCTGAACCTTTAATCCATTTAATCATCTGAACCTTTTCCAAATTATAAGTATTTGTCTTGTAAAAGAACTATTGAATTGTTACAACTTACAAGTATTTGTCTTGTTTAGGGGGTGTTTGGAAAGCAAATATTTCTAAAGATTTTGCTATATTATCTCATACTTAAGAATGCAATCTACACACCTAAAAATTAAGTGTTTGGATAACTTAGAAAGTATCATACAATATCTCACTTTCTTATAAAAACCTTCATATTCTAATATTCATATATATGTTGTATAAAATAATCTTTCATTAAGAAATCTAACCAAAGCATGGGTCACGAGTGGAAATTTATGAGAAACTCCTACCATGGTGGCCAACTATATTTTTTTAATATTGATGGTTTCTATAGGAATTCTACTATGACTCTCAATTTTAGATGGGCCCGTTAGTATTTATAAATTTTATGTGGGTCCCATAGTCTTATCATAATTATATATTTTCTTTACTGATTACTAACATTAGGTGGGTCCTACAAATAACACATTAGACAATTTCGACCATGATTGTCAATATTAATGGCCCCCTAGTGATTACTATAATTAGCTTGGTTAATATGATTGTTAACATCAAATGGGTCCCACGTTGATTTTTCATAAATGGATTCTTCAATGATGTTTAACACTCAGACAGGTGTCTCTGCTATAATCACCATGGAATATATTACATATAATTATTAACATTTGGTGGACCCACATTGATTAAAATACATTACACGTGGGTTTTAACATTCCATCTAATGATTTTCTAATTAGATGGGCCCTACTATGGTTACCGATATTAAATCAATCTATTATGACTACTAGTTAGTGGGTTCCCATTTGGTCAATCATCCCGATTTCTCTATTCATTTCTTATTTCAGTGCATCATTTAGTGAAAATTTTATAAATTGCCAAACACTTCAAGGTATATTGAAATTTGTAGCAATTGCCAAACACCATCAGTAAAACAATATTATAATATGACACTATTTTATTATGTGGTAATGAAATCTTATAATATTAAAATTTGGTGATATTATGTTCTTCTTTTATCCAAACACCCCCTTATACATTATAGCCTTTTATTTTGAATGCTTATATATTGAATTTTGAATTTATATGCTTTGAATGTTAAATTTTTAGTTAATTTTGACAGGTTAGATATTGATTGAAAAATGAATGAGTCCATCACTAAGTTTATATATATAGGCCTAATTTTTAGGCTTGCCCTGGGCCCTGAAAAATCCAGAACCGGCCTTGGCCCTTTGTCCTGTGTTGCCTCTATTTAAGATTGAGAGCGTCCAGCTTGGTGCTGTGATCCGAGACCAAGCTTTTGGTCCGCCATATCTCTCAGCAAGAAGAAGCGTCGGTGGATGATTTTCCTCTTTCGCTTCGGCGCCAATTGTAAGGTCTGATTTTGATTGATCAGCAGCTGAGTAGATTGGCTATGCTTGGCGATGGAGATGCTAATCGGTTCAGCTCGGTAATGGAGATGCTGAGCAGGTTAGCCCGGTAGGTCAGCTTGGCAAGTCAGCTCGGCAGGTCAGTTCGGCAAGTCAGCTCGGCAACGGAGACCTCCCTCATTCTTCTTGACCTGAACAGAGTGAATACTCTGTTTGTTTTCATTCTTCTCGGATTTGAATCGATCTCCTTACCTGTATCATAAGCAAACCATCATACGAGCTTGATCGGGTGGTCCGACCGAGGACTTTCCGATGCTTAAGTTAGCCTCTGGAACTTTGTTCTCATTCTGATTAGAGTTTTGGTTCAGAACCTCCTACCTCTCCTTTCTCTTCTTTCTTCCTCTTTTATATCTTTTTTCTCTCTTTTATATCGTAAGCCATGTAATAGAAAGTGAAACAACTCCTTAAAGCCTGAGTCATTGAATGGTGCGCCATTCCACCTTGAGCTGAAGAGGATAATATAAATGAAGCATAATTGACTAGTATTTATGTTTATAAATACATCGAATTGCTTCCGTTGGAAGAACTCAACTGAATAAAATGAATGTCATAGTAGATATCAATCTAATGATATTACTTGACCGAATGGCTTCGGTTGGAAGAACTGAATTGAAATGAAATGAATGTCATGGTAAAAATCAATCCAAGGATTGATTACTTGACTAACTGTATTTGATTTGAATAGAGTACTGTTATGGTTGTCATAAGTAATGATTATTAGTTGACTCCACTATTTAGAACTGTGTAAAATTGTTCATTGTAGAACTGTTAAATTGGTAAATTGACAGGTTCTTATATTGATAGCATGTATTATCATAGAACTGTAAATACAGTGTTGAACCGTCGTGTTCACGGTGTTATTGATGATATCGCAGGCTCAGTTACCCGTACCGATGCAGAGGCTGCGCCGCCTGGAGGTTAGTTCGAATGGACGTGAAATCGGAGTGCAAATTGAATAGAAACATTTTGGAAATGTTTGAAGGGATTTTATTTAATAGTTTTGAAATAAAATTAGATGTCCCCCTGCATTGTATTTAAATGTGCAGTGGTTGACTTTATTACAATAAAAATATGTATATATGATCTTTACTTTGAGTAAAGGAACTCGTATGATTAATAGTGTTTCATCAATGTATATTTTCCGCAAACTTTATACAGGTGACATGTATTTGTATTTGATATCCCTTGTGGATTTCGTTTTAACTTTATGTTAATTCTGAGTTTATAGGAGTAAGTATGTGTTCGCGACTCGGGGTTCGACCGAGTTAATCATATCTCGGGACCAGGTCGTGACACATAAACAACATTACATGGTACATTTTACACAAATACAAATCATGTAGGCTCCCCAATTTCATCTTCTCTTTTTTCTCTTCTAGTGTTACATGCAACAATCTATTGTGCATCTCAATTGCAAGCTTCAGGTTCAGGTCTGTAATCACCAATGTCAAATTCTGCAATTCTCTATTTATATCATTTTTGTCACATGACACTGAAAATGATTCAGGAACTTCTTCTCTCTGAGCTTTATCCTTCCATATAAATGCGCCACAACCATTTTCATCCTACAAACATGACTTCAATTAGTAATAAAAACAAAATGGAAGTGGGCACATTCAGAATGACATGTTAGCATACTTACATTCCATCTTGGGCATCTCCAAAATTTTCGATTTGGATTTGACTTTGTATGAGACGTCAAAAGTTTCATCTCACCACGCCCACATCGGCATTTAGGTACAATTTCTGATGTTGAATTATTGAACAATGACATTCTGCAAAATAAAATTATTCATATCATTTTCATATTATTCAGAAAAGGCTGCAAGAAAAAAAAAACAACCAAAACAAATAACTGGTCCCAAGTAGATTAAAGTTTGAGGAAAAACAATATGAGGCCCTCGAAAAAAAAAACAGCTACGAAAAAAAATAGCCCCATTCCCAGCAGATTGAAGCTACAGAAAAAAAAAAAAAACCATCCCCAAAATAGAACCTGAATAAACATCGCCCCACCCATTGTAGCAGGAAAAAGCTAAAAAGAAAATGGGGCACCCAAATCAAACCTGAATAAAAATCACACCTCCCCTTCCCAGCAAATTGAAGCTGTAGATAAAAAAAACTCATCCCTTAAACAAACCAGTCTTCAAAACATTACCCCTCTCTTTCCAGCAGAAAAAAAGCTAGAAAAAATGGGGCATCCAAGACGAACCTCCATGGGTTTCCTTCAAAAAGTCATCTCAATACCATATGACCCGCATCTAATCACTAAAGAATTAGAAAACCCAGTTCTCACATTTAGTTCCAGAAGAAAAACAAGCACTCCAAAAAATCCCAGATGGGAAAATAAAATCAACCAAGATTTGAAAATATGGAATTTGAGTGTGAGTCCGGCTGCGAGAGAGGGACGGAGAGGATGCGTCGGCGAGGGAGACCGTGAGCGTGAGAGAGGGATGTCGAGGGAGACAAGAGAGGCGCAAAGGTGAAGGGAGGGCGATGCTCGATGAGCGGGTGGCTGGCGTTGCGTGCTTTGAGAGGGGTTTGCGCGAGGATGTGAGAGGGACCGAGAGGGAGGGAGATGCAAATGCTCGGGGGAGGCGTCGCTGATTTTGGAAGATGCAGATGCGAATGTGGTTTTCTTCGTCGCTGATTTGGTTCTACCGTTCTAGGGCAACCTCTCCTCTGTCTCTCTCTTTTTCCTTCAAAAGAGACGATCCAAACTTCCTTGCGAGCTCCCAAAATCAAAAACCGCGCCCCACCAAATGTTAGGTCCACTCAGCGTTGAGTGGACATCCACGTCGGATCGGTTAACATTTTGGGCTTTGATTTCAGTCCATATAGACTTATTGTATGGATTTTAAAGACTGAAACGTAGGACTAAAGGGTATATGTATTTTAAAGTCATTCAAAAAGGAATGATAATATTTTCTGCTTTATCTTTTTTTTAGTTTCTCCACCGATTCGAATTCTTTCTTACCATGCAAGCTTTTCTGTTGACTCGATCTTTTCTTTCTGTCTTTGGTCCGATTGAATTTTGAGGGTCGGTTTGTTTAATGTTTGTTTATGAGAGTAATTTATTTTTTTATTAATAATAAATGAACAATGAGAGTTCTAGATTTTAAGAAAATAAAAAAGAGCGATATGAACAACTCTAGCATTGTTCCACTCATACTTGAAAAAAAAAACGAATGGATCTGACGGACCCGTTTGTGTGGCCTGAACTATGGGGGTCCTTTTTCGTACAATGGCCAACTAATGGAATATTTTCCGTAAAACCCTCATTTTTATATGATAATACCAAAGTTTTTTTTTTTAGCTAAGGTTGTTTTCTTATAGTTTGCAATATCACGTGATCTCTAAGAAACTGGTACCAAATTTTATTTGTGATTGGTTTATAGTCATGTTCTTTGTGGCTCTCTCTCTCTCCTCCCTTTCTCTCCCCCACCTCCCCCTTCACCTCCGGCTCCGGTATGGACGGCGGCGGCCGACCCCTCTCCCCCTTCTCTCCCTCCCCACTGTTTCCACTCTCTCTTCCTCCCTTTCCCTCCCCATTATTTTCTCTCTCTCCTCCCTTTTTTCTCCCCCCACCTCCCCTTCATGTTCGGCCTAGCCTTGAGATCGAGCTCATGGAGTTGGAGATGCATGTTCTCATGGCCTGCCGGGTCGAGTTTGGCCCATCTCAGCGGAGGAGTATGAGAAGACGGGGAAGCTGCCGGATCTAGGGCGGAGGTGAAGGGGGGTGAGGGGAGAGAAATGAGGAGGAGAGAGAGATAACAATGGGTAGGGAAAGGGAGGAAGAGAGAGAGAAATAGTGGGGAGGGAGAGAGAGAAGGGGAGGAGAGGGGTTGGCCGTCGCCGTCCGAAGCCGGAGCTGGAGGTGAAGGGGGAGGTGGGGGAGAGAGGGATTTGAGATGGGGCAAAAAGGTAATCTCTCAGAGTTTTTTTTTTCTTTTTAAATATTGGCTGTTGTGGGAAAAGAAAAAAGTTTGTATGCCAATAGAATGACTCTTTAAAATACCTAATCTAACACTACACCACACACTACATGTTTATCAATTTCTTCTCAACACAATATTAGATTAGTTTGGTGGAGCACCTAGACACATGTATATACTTAGCATGGGTTATTATGCAAGTAGGGTTACTAAATTAGAGTGATTTAGTGATCTTAACACGCACACACCAAGTCAAATAGAATGTTTGGACAGAACCAAAGCCGTCCCTTGACTACATCCAACAAACAGGGTCAAATCTGCAATTTCGGACAACTTAATCTAGTTACAACTTCCCTCTATAAAAAGCCCTTACATCTCCTCTCTTCTTCCCACAACCCCATACCCTCTCACCATCCATCTCACTCCCTCCAAAAATGGCAGCGACCTCGCCGGAATCTTTTGCCCCGTCCACGTGTCCGGTCGATCTGTTCTTCGACCTCGACCTCGCCCTCACGACGGAAGAGAAGCCCGCCAGTGGGAACCCTTCGCCGGATTACTTGTCCGGCATGCCCTGGGATCTCAGCGCGGACGGAATCTGTACGGTCTGCATGGAGGAGTTCGGAGCTGGGAGAGGCGCCAAGCGAATGCCCTGCTGCCACGTGTACCATGACACGTGCATATCCACGTGGCTAGTGATCGATCGCTCCTGCCCTCTCTGCCGCCTCCCCATCACGTTCTAAGGTCGTCCCCACAAGGAACGTCTCTCTCTCTCTCTCTCTCTCTCTCTCTCTCTCTCTAATTTTCATATCTTTTCTCATTGTGAAAAGGGCTGTTTGGATGAGTATGAAAGGGAGATGAAATGGAATTCAAGGAACCTCGTCGTTAAAGTGAGGACGAAGTGTGATACACATAGTTTTTGAAGCTTTATCTATCTGGTGCTGGTCCCCATTCAGTAGGACCTGGTCATAATAGCTTGCCCATTGTGTAATCAGGGCCGGCCCTGGGGACAGCCCACACAGGCGGCCGGCTGGGGCCCCAAAATTTGGCCCAAAATGGGGGCCCCCAAGCGGGGGCGGCGCTACTTGGTTAGTAGTGGGGTCAATTGACCCCACTGAGATGTGAAATAATATTAAAAAAAAAAAAAAATTTATCCCACTCAATTTAAAATTTTGACCCCACTGACAGTGGGCCACTGTAGCACTTGGTTAATTTTGAAAAAACAATCAATGTTTAGGTGATAAATGTATTACAATCAATACCCCAATTCCCAAAAATATGCTATTTTCATAAATAAAATCCTAATTACTCCCCTTTATTTCAGCCATTCAACCCTTGGAAAGAATAAAAGAAGCAGCAACAGAAAAGGAAGAAATCCTTCTTGTTGAACCATAAAAAAAAAAAAAAAGAGAAAGAAAGAAAGAGGAAGAAGTCCAGTCTGCTGGAAGAAGCAGGTATGTCGGAGTCGTTTGCAGCGTGAGCGTCTCCCTCTTTGCAGGCTGCAGCCTCTCCCTCTCCACTCCAGTGCTCTCGGTCTCTCCCTTCTCTCTATTTCTCTATTGTTTTCTCTCTTTTTTTAAATCGGTTCTCTCTCTCCTGCCCTCTTTATTCTTATTCTACCGTCTCTATTCTATTCAACTTTTTACTACTTTTCTATTGTCGAATGCTTCTTTAGTTCTTTACTCTCTTTCTTTTTCCAACGATGTTGACAACTTGCAAAAGTTGTCTCTAACTTTTTTTTTATTTTTTATTATCTTTCATTTTTATCTTTTGTTTAATGGATCTTTACTCTTCTAGTGGACCAACAGGCAACAACAACTTCTTGTTGCTTTTTTCAATGATGTTGACATTTTGCAAAAGTTGTCTCCAACTTTTTTTTATTTTTTATTATCTTTTTGTCATGTTTTAAATACTTTAATCTAACTTTTTTACATTTCTTTTTTTGTGCAGTGAATGTAATTGCAGTGGTGCTTTGTTGGGTCAAGAGACTAGACTACTACAGTACTACTTTATCTTATTATAACCTCTTAGGTATAATATTTTAAACAGATCTCAACAATTGATTTTTACAATTAATTAATTTTTTCCCTCTACTATGCACTAAATGTATGTGCATATGCATTAATACATGTCAAATTTAATATTTTGTTTGCCCTTGCTCAATTGCTTAAATTATGAGTGATTGAATAGCTAAACCCACTATTTATATCTTTCTTATTAGGTTTAATCATATCATTGTTGTGGAATTTTTACTTACATCATGCCCGCGACTAGAAAATATCCTTCTGGCTTTGAGAAAAAGAATATGGATTAGCTATGTTATCTACTGAAAAGTCTTTGGTAAAAAAGCTTGATTATGAAGACTTAATTAGTGATTTCACCGCTAGAAATGCAAGAAAACTAGTAGTTTTTCAGTAGTGCTTAGTTTTTGTAATTGAATTTTGGTGTTAATTGGTTAATGTGAAACACAATTCTGATTTGGTAAGAGTAGGTAAGGAGTTTAGACTTTTTTATTCGATCAAATAATTAATAAAAAAATTATCTTTTATTTTTTTTTTATCATTTATTGGTGGGTATACGGGTAGGGCCACACTTTAGGAACTCGCCTAGGGCCCCCTGAAAACTCAGGACCGCCCCTGTGTGTAATGAGTTCTTTAAATATTTACATTGTATAATACTAGCAAAACAGGCCGTGGTAAGCAACAACTCTGCCAAGTGGTGGGACATGAAGCATGAGTACTCTCTCCTTGTCCTTTTCTAAAAAGGAATTTGATCACTCAATGTAGGGCCTATCTGAATGCATGTTATATAATCAGAAAGTTGAAATGAAGGTAAATGGTTGCACGAAATGGTGGATTGTCACTAGAATGAAATGAAATAAAAAATCTGTAAAAGCACCTTATGTATGCGCTTAAGTATGTTCTGTTTTTTCTTTTCCCCGGAAGAACGAGTTTTGAAAATTATTGATAAAAATAAATAGATGCAAATCTACATATTCTAATTGTTTTATTTGGCCAATACACTCATGGTTGGATGATGTTGGTACTTTACTTCACACATGCACACATACAGAGTGATTCCTGGGTCCCTTGGCCTTCACCTAGATAGAAAGTATCACTCCGTCTGAGGGGTCCAATATAGAGAAGAAAAAAGTTTTATATACAAATAAAATAACAAAATAACCACAAATTTCTTTTAATGGTTCTGGACAAACTGATGATCGTAATGATACCACTCAGTTTCTACCAAATTTCCCCACTGGGAGTGCGTTAGGCTAACTTTATGCTTACATAGATATGCTATTTTTAAAGGAAAAAATGGAAAACAAAGCAGTTTTTGTACCCAACATTGGGGGTTGGGAGATAGCACAGCCCTCGGTAGGGGGAGGTGCCTGCCTATGTTCGAATTAAGGATAGGCCGGTAAGAACTCACATCTCTTATTAAGGGTATAACAGTTCAATTAACCGTGTATTTTGGAAAAAATCGTTAACCAATCGTATTTTACGGTTTATAGTTTTTAAAAATCGTAACCGTAACTGTACCCTAGAAAGTTATTAAAAAATCAAATCACGGTTAACCATATTAGACCGTTGGGTTACGATTAATTGTCACTTAAAATATATATTTTTTTATCAAAATGCAAAATACATATTCAAAAGTCAAAATCAAATATCTTAGATAACAAATTACATAATCCAAAAATACTAAAGCATCATTAAATGTTCACATAGACAAATGAAATAGTTTTTCCACATTCGTATTTTGTTCCAACGATTAGGGCTAAAAAATTACAAGGGTTATTTATGTAATAAAATTACATAATACCCCTTTTTTCTTTTTTTTTTCTCTTTTAAATTGGGTTGTAACGTTTGATTAACCGTGTGTTTTGGAAAAACGGTTAACATGATCGTATTTACGGTTCGGTTTGGTTAATAACTGTGAGTCGAAACTGAAAATCGAAACTAAACTGTGAAGCACAGTTTTTCAATTAAATAACCGTAATCGAAACTAAACACGGTTATTAACCGTCGATTCGATTCGGTTCAGTCTCTTAGTCGATTTTTCTTTTTTTTCGCACTCCTATCTCTTACCAGTAGGGTAAGAGAAAATTCTTGGAAAACAAAGCATTTGAACGCTTTTATTTTTTATATAGAATACATACATTGTACCTTAGTACTCTCGTACCCACCTCAATGTCTCTAATTTTCTAGCTAGGAATGATGGGAATAAGTTGGTGGAATGAAAGCGTATATTATGTCTGATAATGCATATTAGCAATTCATACCAATGAAAGGGATATGTTTCATCGAAAACGAAGCGTCGAAGCCTATGTGTAAGTGCTGGTATGAATTCATCACTGGTGGGCCTAACTGATAAATTATAATGCAATTGGATATTTAGAAAAAAAAAAGGATATTTTTAATTTGAGTTCGTGTTACTTTGAGCCATGGGTTTTGTACTATTTTGGCTATGTTTTTTGGTACCGTGTTTAAGGGGCTGGACCCAAGCCCTCTGGTGAGGGAGTAGATTTTGGATGAGGTGAGAGAGCCCTTTAGTGAGGGAAGCAGATTTTGGATGAAATAGCACGACCTTTGGATGAGGGAAATGTGCCTATTCAGATTCAAACTCGGAACAAGACAGGTAAGAACTGACATCTTTACTTTACTAATAGGGTAAGAGGCAGTTATTACCACTGTTTTGGCTAAGTTGGTACGAAGTAATTCCCCAAGTAGACTTTCGTTTGTATGCTCTCCTATCTTTTCTGAGCAGCTCATGACATGTTTGGTTTGTAGTTGATACTAGCAACAAATGCCCGTGCTAAGCCCGGGCAAAAAATAAAAATATGTTAAAATTTAAGAATTATTTTGAAATATTATTAAGATAAAATAGATATAAAATAAAATTTTAATTATTATCTTTGAATATTAAAAAATTTCTATGTATGAAAAAAAATATAAAATAAAGTAAATTTACATATCATAACGACCCCTTGAATTTAAAGGCATTGACAATTATGACCATCTCATTTATGGATATATTATACCATTGATGATTGAAAATATAAGAAAATGAAAACAAACTGGATGGATATACATCTATTAAAAAGAACCAAAAGAAAGGGGTAAAAAAAATTAACGTGTTTGATCCATCAGTGGGGGGCACCCTTGAAATGTTTTTAACGTGTGGGACGTCCTATCAATGGCTCTGCATCCAAAGAAGAAAAAAGGGAACATAAGAAGAAAGGAAATGGAAATCAAATAATTTCATCTTCAATGGGGCACACACCACATCTAGATTTATGGTAATGGAACAGTTGGCCCCCACAGATAATTGATAGTATAAGAAAAAGAATATGAAAGAGATGGGGCCGAATAAGTGTTATAGAACAAAAAAACATAAAAGATATACATTGCTTGGGATGAGTGTACGTGGATATAGATATGAGTTACCATAGTATGTTTCTAATAGTTCTAACTCATATGCACACAAATCACATCCTAACAATTATCAAATAAATTAAGCTTGTGTATCATACCAACCCAGTCTGATTGCCCACTACGGATAGATATGGACCTAGAAAACTAATACCTATGCATAATCCATGAGTGGGTCCCACATCAGAAGCAATTTAAATATGCGGGGCCCACTAATTGATTTGCATCCATTAAGAAACCAGACAACGGCCAACAGGCTTGCCTCCCTCCATCAGTGGGTCCCACTCTTAGAAAAAAATGGGTTAAGAGATGGCCATTAAGATTTCATACCTGGAGTCCAATCTTGAAATATATTTAATCCATCCATTTAGGGAAAAAAACTGAAATGAGAGTAAAGGAGCAACGGTTTGGATTTCATTCATCGGTAGGGCCCACAAAACATATTTAACATGTGTCCCATTGATAATTGAAGATCTAAGGAAAAGAAAACAAATCTACTGTAAAGCTTTGCTTATAATTTGGATAATGGCAAGAAATAGGACTTAAATTCAAACGTTCATAAAAATATGTTATGAGAGAGGTTTTAAGAAAAAGAGTAGCCCAAAGTGAGGTGGCACCTTAAAACAATGTGGGTTTTTTGTGCATATTTCTTTGAAAGAAGAGGCTTTTTAGGGATGAGGTGGCACCCCTCACAGCCCACCTCCCCCTTTGCTTGCTTTAATATATAGAATATGTACGTAGACATGCATTGAAAGAACAAGATATTGTTATTTATTAAAGATACATATAGACATATGTGGATAAAGTTCCCTTATTGGCAAATCTCTTGACTTATTGAATTTCTAGAAATTTAAAATGTCAAATAAAAGTATTATGTCTTTTGGCAAATTATAATGCCAGGATTATTATCAGCTTCACAAATATCAGTATTTCAAAATTAGTTTTTATTTTCTTACTAACACCCAAAGAAACATCAAATTCTAAAATACCCCGACATTTTTCTGAGATGATAATTTTCGCCGAATGGCGTTGACACTTTTGTGGGGCCCACTTTTTATAGGGCCTTTGACACTTGTGAAATCTTGATCAAATTGGTTATTGGTCGTTAATTTGTGACCAATTATCAAATTGGAGAGATCGGATTGAACCAATTCCATAGAAAGGGTGTTGACACCAAAAATGTCACTTTGCCTTTTCAAGATCCAAAGAGCTACATGAAGTCGCAACCTGCCATAAATAGGCAATGCTGCTTCCAAAAATCAAATCTTGTCAGAATCAAACAAAAACTGCAAGATTCTTCCAGACAGCCAAAAGAGGAGTACACAAGAAGTTACAGGCCATTTCAAAATCATTTGGCCTAACTTCGCTTCTCCGACAGCCAAATCAGACCTCTCGGCGGCAAAGCTCTCCGGGACCATGGTTTCCAAGACAGAGCCTATGGATCATCTTAAAATGACTCCAATAGGTTCCCTGTCAAATTTCAAGTCAATCGGGCATCGATTGACCGCACATCAAACCGCGACATCTTCATCGCGACAAAAAGCAAGTCTACAGGTGATAGGACCCCAAACGGCTTCAAAACTCAAACAAAAGCCTATGGTTGGTCTTATTTATTGCTCAGGAGGCTTCACACCAAATTTCAGGTCATTCCGACATCGTTTGGCCCAGTTTCAGCTTCTGACGGAAAATCGGCAGCTCTGCGCGACAAAGTCTTCGGCTTTCTCAGGAAATTGGAAACTTTGCAAAATAAAATGCAAGGATTCTCATCAGGTTTCCTACAAAGAAATTAGGCCAATAAATGGTCAAAATGTCAAGGAAAAGTACAGAAAAAAAAAAGAATAAAAAAACAGCAAAAACGGACGCAAAACGGGGCACGAAAGGGGGAAAACCCCCCAGGGTCGCAGACCCCTGCGACCCTGGGCTAGGGTCGCCGGCGACCTTGGAACCCGGGGTCGCCGGGAAAGCCCCGGAAACCCCGGTTTTCGCCGTTTTTTTCGCGATTCGAGGAGCCCAGCCTCTGGTACTTTCCAAAATTCATGCTTTTGAGACACCAAGTCCTCTGACATCCGTCCAGAACACGGGTAAATCATCAAGAGTATCGAAAACAACATTGATCGCCACCCGGTCAACCAAAAAAAGTGTGCTTTCTACCCGACCGACCGAGAAATCGACAGGACAGATGGCACCGACCCGCTGTTGGCAACAAACACCTGAAATTACATGATCATCTGATGTCGATCTACATGAAGATCCATCGATGATCATCAACAGAAGAATTTCAAAAGACATGGCACGGCCCGCGACTCTTCAGCTGCTCAGCGACCACTTAATGCGATTAATTGACTAGCTTTATTACAGTCATTAATCCATTTCTTTGGACGGCCCAATCAGAAGCAAGCATTCGGGAGTTACAAGTCAAGAGATTCATGGCATTTAACCCATGAAACTCCTCCCATCATGGCGATTAAAGGCGATTAAATGCCCTCAATCTCCTCCGGCCAATCAGAAGCCAAGAAAAAGGAGTTACAAAATAAACAATTCAATTTTGTAACTCCTCCCATTATGCGGCTTAATGACAATAAAAGCCCATAAACCCACCTAAAAGGCTACCTAAAAGCCTATAAATAGGAGGGCTCTCCAAGAAGAAAGAAAATCAGAAACATCAGAGACATCAGAAACATCAGAGAAAAAAAAGCACAAGCACACAGACAGAAATCCAGAGAAAGGAAAAAGAGAGAAAACTCTGCGGAAGTTCTACACCGGCCACCGCAACAAGGTGACAAAAGTCCCTTGGGGGGTACCCCCCCCCCCCCCCCAAGGTCCTTGCCTTCTCCTCCTGCCTCCAATGGCTTAGATATGGCTTTTCAGCCCGTCTACTCGGCTTTTTATTGGACATAGGACCTTCCTTTGGTCTTTGTCCTCTAAAAACCTGAGGTTATAGCCAAGCCAAGCGAATCAATAGCATCCTCTGTTCTCATCTGCATGGATGATGGCGAAGCCCACATATGGCTTGCGACCGTCAATCTAAACGAGTCCCCCACAATCTCCTGAGAAGTTAGATCCTCCTTTTCTTGCTTTTCATTGTAGTTTGTATTTTTTTCAAAAGAGACAAAAATCACAATTCTTGTCTTTCATTGTTGATAAGGATTGTAAATCGGCTATAAACGCCAAAATCGGCTATAAATGCCAAAAAAATCGCCTTTCACGGCAAATCAAGAAAATGTCTCTTTTCTTAAATATATGTGCAATGGAAAACTTGAAAGAAGTTGATTTCCTTTTTACTTGCGAAGGTTGATCTCCGGATCACCACTTGCAATTCCAAGTAAAAATAGAAAATCTGGCACACCCACAAAAAAAGAAATGTTGATGCACGCCCCCCTTGCCCCCCGGTTACGAAAGGGTCGGAACCAAACGGACTCCCACGTCCGCCGACCTCGGTAGGAACCCGGGCATCTGGGAGCGCGGTCCATCAAAGGGCTTTGATCTTGAATTATTTTGAACTGAAAATTGCCATGGAACCTTTACCTGTGTTACACTCCGACCTAAATTAACCTTATTTAGTACTAACTAATAGTGTTTTAGCTCAATTACTTATACTTTAGTTACTAATTATAGTAATTAGTGTTAATTAGTCCTTGTGAGTCAAGTTAGTTGGGTCTTGAGTCTAGACTAGGTGGGTTTGAAGTGGATTGACTCGATTAAGTAAAGTTAAAGGGCTTTTTCGTATTTATCGATTTTCGTATTTTTGTATCATTTCACGTCACTTTAGAACCAACACGTGTATCTCGTCGAGCACGCCACTTTCGTATTTGACCCGACCACATTTGACCAACCATTGCATTAGTGGGCCATGATTTGACTCAATATGGAAATATCCAATTTTAATGGATCGACTTACTTGCAAAAAAAAAAAATGACAACCTTATCTCTTATAAGCCCAACTACCCCATCCTTTTCATTCCTTTCTCTCTACTACTCCCCTTCCTCTTTTCTCTTTCTTCTCTTCTTCTCCAATCATCCTAGTGATTGCTTGCATGTGCTTAGGAGCTAAGGAGTGGACTCACCTTCACCTTCTCCACTCTTCTCTCCATTCTTGTGGATAAGGACCCATCTCCATCACCCCTCTTTTCTTCAAATTCGGATTCATTGCTAGAGGTAGTCTCACGACCCGAACCCGAAATATAATTACCTCGAGTTAACCGGCGTCGAAACCATATTTACTCCCAAGAATTTTAACACGTAAAACTCACAAGGGATACAAATTTGCGGAATAAAAACCAATAGTTACATTGATCTCAAAATTTATTTACATCATGTCCATGACTATCACTTGCATACAAAATACTGCAAGGATCTCAGAATATACATATACAAAAGTTTTCATTTCAATGAACAGAATTTACAACAAAATTTTCAACATCCAAACATATGCTTTGTCATTTCCACTCCACTAGTCCGCCTGGCAGAACCTGAGTGGTCTCCCGCGCTGCCTGTGCGGTCGCATTAGCGGCAGAGACAGCTGGGCCTGTAATGCCATCATAACACTGTGAATTCGACAATTCAGCAAAGTATAAACAGTGTTTATGATCATACATGCTACTTGTAAAACAGTAAACAATATTCAGGTAACAGTCAGTTCATAATCTTATAACGAGTCATTAAGGATATTCATCCTTGACATTGGCAATTTGGCAACTAACATAATATTCCATAATAATCAATCAAGTGCCATCTTCCTTAAAGGAAGGATTACCATCTCCGTAAACAAGGAGACATAACCATCTTCTCAATAGAAGAATCATATGTGGGATTTATCAGCGTCCGGGCCAGGAACTACTGACATCACCACGGAGTTCCGGAACACTCCACAAATAACTGTCGCAGACAGTATCAAGATCAGCTCAATGAGCTTGCAGAAATCATTATGTAGTGCCGTGCCAATTCACATGTAATTCAAGTACAATGTTAATCTTTACAGTTGTTTACAATGAGCGGTTACGAGTTCATCAGTTTTAGTTAATTCAATTCAAATGAATACCAACCAAATGGGTATATGGCCAGATCACTTAATGTGCACGTGTTATGTTCGATAGACATTACAGTTCTTATGGAAAGTTGCACATTAAAGACCCGCACTTAACCATTACTGGCGGTATCAAAGTACAAACAGCCCTGAATAAATCAATAGGCTTTACATCTTGAATTGCAGACCTAAAGTCTGAATATGCATAATTTTGATGCACTATCGGCTCACTCATCGGTTGACCCGTCGGTCGACCGATGTGTATTTTTCGGCTGACCGATAGGTATCGGTCCAATTGTCGGTTCGAAAACCAGAGGCGATTTCCTCTGCTCCATTTGTTGTTGTCGGTTCAGTTCGTCGGTTGACCGATGGTATCGGTCAGGTCTTGGTTCAAAAACCAGAGACACGTTTTTATACATATTTAACACTGTCGGTCCACTCGTCGATGAGCCGATGGCTAACCGACAGTATCGGTTGACCGATGATGCACAGAACGACAGAATTCAAGATAGAATTCTGTTCTGTCTCACTTTGTATAAATTGGTACACAACCACTTGGAACCTCCTGTTCCCAATTTTATACATCATATAAACACTTCTATTCCATTCAAAATGATTCTAAGAAGAAATCCCCATTTCATGAAATCAAACCCAACATAACCAATCAGATTATCATAATGAGACTGAACTCAATTCACAATAAACCAAAGAATTAACATGCAATAGCATATAATCATCTATACTGGTTTATACTTGCCTGACTTGATGTCTACTACAGAAACCCCTTTGTTTCTACTTGTAATTGGAGATGATAACCTCCCTTAAGCTCCCTTTCAAGAAACCAAACAAGAAGGTGATGGAGAAGATGACTTCTTCTCTTGATTCTTCTTAGCACAGCTTTCTCCAGGCTTGAAGAAGAAAATCTCAGGTCCTTTTCTCAACTCAATCTCCATAGAAAATCAAACAAGGAGAAGGAGAAGATGATGAATCTTAAAACCCACTTGCAATACCCATTTAAGCATGACCGTTCCATATGATGGATGGCGGATGAAACAAAGAATCAAGAACCAAGAAGGAAGAAAGAACAATGAAGAAATGAAGAAAGAAGGAAAGTCCCAAATAGAAATTTCTCTCCTTCTACTGGACTGGAACGACTCAGCAGCTACACTTGAGTTCCTGCATGCTAAGTGATGTGCTGGAACACTTGCATGTGTCTCTCTTGACACCTCATAAGGTAGTTTGCATTTTAACCCTTTACCTCTTCCTTATTTCCATTTTGAGTCAATTCAAGACCCATTTGAATCATCATGAGTCAAATGAAATGTAGTGTATTATGACAATTGTTATACTCGTCGAGATACACACGATGATATTAAATTCCACCCAATTCGACTATGTCTTCATAAATTGATAATTACGAAAAAGTCCTCCAATACATTAATTGGGGTTTAAAATCAAGTTCATGTCTTCCAAATCACTTCATTAAGCTTAATTTAGTCATCTAAGACTAATTTCAGTCACAGTGACTATTAATCTCATGTAATTTAATTAATCACATCTTAATCAACGATAATCACGATTAATTAGAGTTAATCTCGTTTAACTAGGGACGTGGTGTAACATTCCCCTAAACTTTTAGAATCATTCGGTCCTCCGAATGCAAATCAAATCAGAATCAAGGTATATAAAAGAAAAGTCAATAGACAATGTAAAATTCACCCGAACAAAGAGCTCTGGATATTGCCGAGCCATTTGCTCTTCTAGCTCCCATGTGGCTTCGTTGGTTCCATGATGTGTCCAACGAACCTTGACCCATTTAATTGTTCTCGTCCGAAGCACTTGCTTTTTAGTATCCATAATCTCTACTGGCTTCTCCACATATGTGGTGTCCGGACGAACTTGAATATCATCATACTTTATGATGTGTGAAGGATCAGCCACATATTTTCGAAGCATCGACACATGAAACACATTATGGATACCCGAAAGTGCCGCTAGAAGGTCTAGGCGGTAAGCCACATTGCCAATTCTGCTCTTAATCTGGAAGGGTCCGATAAATCTTGGTGAAAGTTTTCCCTTCTGACCAAATCGGATTGTCCCCTTCATAGGTGAAGCTTTCAAAAATACTTGATCACCAATAGCAAACTCAAGGTCACGCCGACGATTGTCAGCATAGCTCTTTTGCCTTGACCTGGCTATCCTCAATCTCTCTTGTACTTTCTGTATCTTTTTTGCTGTTTCTGCAATTACTGTAGGACCATGAAAACTTCGAGTACCAACTTCTTCCCAGCTAACTGGGGTCCTACATCTTCTGCCATATAAGGCTTCAAACGGTGCCATATCAATACTGGAATGATAACTATTGTTGTACGCAAATTCGCACAATGCTAAGTGTTCATCCCAATCACTTCCAAAGTCCATAACACTGGCACGAAGCAAATCCTCTAACATCTGAATGGTTCGTTCAGATTGTCCATCAGTTTGAGGATGATACGCTGTACTAAACCGCAGTTTAGTACCCATAGAATTCTGAAATGCTTGCCAAAATGTAGTATCAAACCGACTGTCTCGATCTGATACAATCGATACTGGTGTCCCATGCAGTCTGGTTATCTCTTTGACAAACAACGTCGACATTTCATTAAATCCCATATCCTTTCTAAATGGAAGAAAATGTGCAGACTTCGTAAGACGATCCACAATCGCCCAGACGGTGTCATGATGTCTTCTGGTCATTGGCAAACTAGATACAAAGTCCATAGTTAAGTGTTCCCACTTCCATCTAAGAATATGTAAAGGATGCAGTAATCCAGGAGGCTTCTTGTGTTCAAACTTTACACGCTGACAGGTTAAACACAAAGACACATATCCAGCTATTTCTCGTTTCATGTTGTGCCACCAAAACCTGTCCTTGAGATTCCTGTACATTTTAGTACTTCCTGGATGCATCGAATACCGAGTGTGATGTGCTTCAAACATCAATGCTTGCTTCAGATCTTCTTGTGCCGGTACACACAACCTGTTTCGAAAATAAAGAGTACCATCAACCAGCACAAAATCTGGTCTAGCTGCAATATTATCTCTGATTTTAATGAATTCAGGATCATCAAATTGTCTGTTCTTGATTTCTGTAATTAACATAGGTTCAAAGACAGACATTTGCGCAATCAGCTTTCGATCGTCTAATATCTCCATTTGTACATTCAGATCTCTGAATTCTTCAAGCAATTTCCATTCACCCACCATGGCTGCCAAGGTAGCTGGTTTTCGACTCAAAGCGTTAGCTACTACATTACCTTTTCCTGGCACATATGTGAATGGAAAATCATAATCTTTGATTAACTCTAGCCAACGGTGTTGCCTCAAATTAATGTCCTTTTGTGTGAATAAATCTGGAGGCTCCTGTGATCACAATGAACTTCAAATGTCTCTCCATAGAGATAATGCCTCCATTGCTTCAAAGCAAAGACAACCGCGGCGAGTTCCAAATCATGAGTGGCATAATTCTTTTCATGCTCTTTCAATTGGCGTGATCCATAAGCAATCACTTTGCCATTCTGCATCAGCACACATCCCAATCCTACACCCGAGGCGTCTGAATAAACCACAAATCCTCCGCTTCCTGCGGGCAGTGATAAGATTGGGGCTGATATCAATATTTGCTTCAAATTTTGAAAACTTGACTCACATTCATCATTCCATATGAATGGAACATCTTTTCGAGTCAACTTAGTTAATGGGGCCGCGATCTTGGAGAAGTCTTTAACAAATCTTCAATAATATCCAGCTAACCCCAAGAAACTCCGAACTTCTGGTACAGTTCTTGGACTTTGCCAATTAGTAATAGCTTCAATCTTTGCAGGATCGACAGCTAATCCATCTCTTGTAATGATGTGACCCAGAAATGCCACCTGCTGTAACCAGAAATCACACTTCTCTAATTTTGCAAACAACTGATTGTCTCTCAACAGTTGCAATGCTGTTCTCAAATGACGAACGTGTTCTTGCTCTGACTTTGAATATACCAGGATGTCATCAATAAAGATAACAATAAACTGGTCTAAATAAGTAGCAAATATTCGATTCATCAGAGCCATAAATACTGCAGGTGCATTGGTCAATCCAAATGGCATGACAAGAAATTCATAATGCCCATATCGGGTCCGGAACGCAGTCTTCTGTACATCTTGATCTCTAACACGGATCTGATGATAACCAGATCGGAGATCAATCTTTGAAAAATAAGCTGCACCTTGGAGTTGATCAAACAACTCATCGATTCGAGGCAATGGGTATTTATTTTTAATCGTCACTTGATTCAATTGCCTATAATCGATACACATACGCATAGAGCCATCCTTCTTCTTGACAAATAATACAGGCGCTCCCCAAGGCGAGACACTCGGTCTAATGAAGCCTTTGTCAAGCAAATCCTGTATCTGTTTCTTCAGTTCATGTAGTTCGGATGGTGCCATTCTATACGGTGCTCGAGAAATCGGTGCAGTACCCGGTACAAGTTAAATTGTAAAGTCTACTTCCCTTGCTGGAGGAAGACCTGGTACTTCGTTCGGGAATACGTCTGGAAATTTACAGACGATAGGAATATCCTTCAATTCCTTCCTTGGTTTCTTTTCAGTGATAAATGCGATGTAGCCTTCACAACCACTTCGCATCATTCGTTCGGCCTTTAATGCAGATATAAGTCGTGTATCAAACTTCTTCTGTGTTCCTTCAAATAGAACACTGGGATTGGCTTCATCTATTTTAAAAGTAATAATTTTGCGGAAACAGTCCAAACAGGCTCTGTACTTCGCAAGCCAATCCATGCCAAATATGACATCAAAGTCATTCATGGCCAATATGACTAAATCTGCTGGCATTAATACATCACCAATTTTCACACTACACTGAGGTATGTATAACTCACACACTACCTTCTTCCCTAGTGGTGTAGTTACAGTAAAGTCATAGGACAACTGTTTAATTTTGTTTTGCATATTACAAACAAAGGAAGGTGCAACAAATGAATGCGTAGAACCAGGGTCAAATAATGCCCATGCTGGTCTACAATCAACATAAATAATACCTTCCATAACATTAGCTGCAGCTTCAGCTTGCTCTCTATTAGCAGCATACACTTGTCCGGCAGCACGAGGCCTATTCTGCTGCTGTTGCTGCTGCTGCTGACGAGGCTGTTGCTGCCTCTGTTGTTGTTGTCCTTGACGCTGTTGCTGTGGAGCTCGATTGTTTCTCCTACCATTAGGACATTGAGCCATTTTATGCTCCATCGATCCACAAACCAAACACGCTCCGGTGTTTCTCCAACAAGCTTCAGTCTTATGAGTTTTCCCACATGTCTCACAGACTGGTTTCTGTTCAGAAGTCTTAGCAACATACTTTTGCTTCTTACCCTTGGATTTATCTCCTTTCTTAAACCAAGGACTAGCATTTCTCTTTGGACCCTCATTGGATTCCATTTCTTCTCTATGCACTTCTTCTGCAACATATGCCTTATCGACAGCATCATCGAATAATTCAGGCATAGTACCTGCCAAGACCATCTTCTTGTAAGCGGGATTCAACCCATTGAGAAATCTCTTGACCTTCTTTTCCTCAGTATCAATCAGGTCCTTGGCATATTTGGACAGCTTAGTAAATAGATGCACATAGGCTGTCACAGACATTTGTCCTTGCTTCAAGTGTAGAAATTCCGATTCTTTTCTTTGTCTCACATGGTCAGGAACAAAATTCCTCTCAAATTGCTTCCGGAAAGTCTCCCAAAGTGTGGCTGCAGGTGTTACAATGATTGCACCCTTGACACCCTTCCACCATTCTTGTGCTACATCCCGTAGCATTAAAGAAGCAAGTAATACTTTCTGCTTTGGGGTACAGACAATCGTTTCGAACACAACTTCAATGTGTTCAATCCATTCATCAGCTACTAAGGCATCTTCCTTGCCTTGGAATTCTGTAGCCCCTCTCTTCCTAAACTATTCATAAAGAACATTAGGATCTTTCTCTTTCGCCTGTACTACACTTGAGTAGCCACTTGAGGCTGTGGGTTAACTGGCGGTACAGGTGGAGCTTGAAACTGAGCTTGCAGTTGTGCCTGTACTTGTAATAAAGCCGTAATCTGGGCTTGCATAGTCAACTGCGCTTCATGGCTTTTCGCCATCTGCTCACTATTTCTAGCTAGCAGCTCCATAAGTGCAGTGAATCTCGCATCACTATCATTAGGGGTAGGAGGCGTAGGAATAGGTCCTCCATCTCCATCGACACTCTGATCGGGATTGTCACCCATATTACCACCGCTTCTAGAACCAGATGCCATTCTGAAAAGCAGGTACAGGAAGATAAGATATTGATATCTATAACTTCCATCACATAATCCTACGTAAATAGTATTCACATTGACAGTGAAACAATATCACATACAATGAATCCGTACATATCTTAAACCCAATATAGGATTTAATCCTTTATCTGTGTTATCGTTTTACGATTGTTACGATTTATCTTTACTTATATCGCTTATGCTCTGATACCATATAATAAATATGTCACGACCCGAACCCGAAATATAATTACCTCGAGTTAACCGGCGTCGAAACCATATTTACACCCGTGAATTTTAACACGTAAAACTCACAAGGGATACAAATTTGCGGAATAAAAACCAATAGTTACAATGATCTCAAAATTTATTTACATCATGTCCATGACTATCACTTGCATACAAAATACTGCAAGGATCTCAGAATATACATATACAAAAGTTTTCATTTCAATGAACAGAATTTACAACAAAATTTTCAACATCCAAACATATGCTTTGTCATTTCCACTCCACTAGTCCGCCTGGCGGAACCTGAGTGGTCTCCTCCGCTGCCTGTGCGGTCGCATTAGTGGCAGAGATAGCTGGGCCTGTAATGCCATCATAACACTGTGAATTCGACAATTCAGCAAAGTATAAACAGTGTTTATGATCATACATGCTGCTTGTAAAACAGTAAACAATATTCAGGTAACAGTCAGTTCATAATCTTATAACGAGTCATTAAGGATATTCATCCTTGACATTGGCAATTTGGCAACTAACATAATATTCCATAATAATCAATCAAGTGCCATCTTCCTTAAAGGAAGGATTACCATCTCCGTAAACAAGGAGACATAACCATCTTCTCAATAGAAGAATCATATGTGGGATTTATCAGCGTCCGGGCCAGGAACTACTGACATTACCACGGAGTTCCGGAACACTCCACAAATAACTGCTGCAGACAGTATCAAGATCAGCTCAATGAGCTTGCAAAAATCATTATGTAGTGCCGTGCCAATTCACATGTAATTCAAGTACAATGTTAATCTTTACAGTTGTTTACAATGAGCGGTTACGAGTTCATCAGTTTCAGTTAATTCAATTCAAATGAATACCAACCAAATGGGTATATGGCCAGATCACTTAATGTGCACGTGTTATGTTCGATAGACATTACAGTTCTTATGGAAAGTTGCACATTAAAGACCCGCACTTAACCATTACTGGCGGTATCAAAGTACAAACAGCCTTGAATAAATCAATAGGCTTTACATCTTGAATTACAGACCTAAAGTCTGAATATACATAATTTTGATGCACTGTCGGCTCACTCATCAGTTGACCCGTCGGTCGACCGATGTGTATTTTTCGGCTGACCGATAGGTATCGGTCCAATTGTCGGTTCGAAAACCAGAGGCGATTTCCTCTGCTCCATCTGTTGTTGTCGGTTCAGTTCGTCGGTTGACCGATGGTATCGGTCAGGTCTCGGTTCAAAAACCAGAGACACGTTTTTATACATATTTAACACTGTCGGTCCACTCGTCGATGAGCCGACGGCTAACTGACAGTATCGGTTGACCGATGATGCACAGAACGACAGAATTCAAGATAGAATTCTATTCTGTCCCACTTTGTATAAATTGGTACACAACCACTTGGAACCTCCTGTTCCCAATTTTATACATCATATAAATACTTCTATTCCATTCAAAATGATTCTAAGAAGAAATCCCCATTTCATTAAATCAAACCCAACATAACCAATCAGATTATCATAATGAGACTGAACTCAATTCACAATAAACCAAAGAATTAACATGCAATAGCATATAATCATCTATACTGGTTTATACTTGCCTGACTTGATGTCTACTACAGAAACCCCTTTGTTTCTACTTGTAATTGGAGATGATAACCTCCCTTAAGCTCCCTTTCAAGAAACCAAACAAGAAGGTGATGGAGAAGATGACTTCTTCTCTTGATTCTTCTTAGCACAGCTTTCTCCAGGCTTGAAGAAGAAAATCTCAGGTCCTTTTCTCAACTCAATCTCCACAGAAAATCAAACAAGGAGAAGGAGAAGATGATGAATCTTAAAACCCACTTGCAATACCCATTTAAGCATGACCGTTCCATATGATGGATGGTGGATGAAACAAAGAATCAAGAACCAAGAAGAAAGAAAGAACAATGAAGAAATGAAGAAAGAAGGAAAGTTCCAAATAGAAATTTCTCTCCTTCTACTGGACTGGAACGACTCAGCAGCTACACTTGAGTTCCTGCATGCTAAGTGATGTGCTGGAACACTTGCATGTGTCTCTCTTGACACCTCATAAGGTAGTTTGCATTTTAACCCTTTACCTCTTCCTTATTTCCATTTTGAGTCAATTCAAGACCCATTTGAATCATCATGAGTCAAATGAAATGTAGTGTATTATGACAATTGTTATACTCATCGAGATACACACGATGATATCAAATTCCACCCAATTCGACTATGTCTTCATAAATTGATAATTACGAAAAAGTCCTCCAATACATTAATTGGGGTTTAAAATCAAGTTCATGTCTTCCAAATCACTTCATTAAGCTTAATTTAGTCATCTAAGACTAATTTCAGTCACAGTGACTATTAATCTCATGTAATTTAATTAATCACATCTTAATCAACGATAATCACGATTAATTAGAGTTAATCTCGTTTAACTAGGGACGTGGTGTAACAGGTAGGAGCCAAACCTATTTTAAGTTGTATTTTTAGGATAATATGAGTTGAAATAAAGCCTTGAGGCTTATAGCTAACATGCATCGCATTCTCATTCATCCTTCCATGGTTTTCCATTGTTAGGGTTTGTAGATTTGGGGGTTTGTAGCCTCTTGAGCTATTTGAATGAAGAGGACTTGAAAAGCTCTATTTGAGGCAAGTATAAGCTCTAAATTGGAAGTATATAATGTATTCCTTTTTTTTTAACTCATATTGATTATTTTATCTTTTAATCATTGAATGGATTTCTATGAATGCTTTGGAGGATGGATTGGAGGGATTTTATATTGATAGATGGGAGTAAAGAAGCTCCATTGTATATAAATTTGATGTGTAGAAGTGTTGAATGAAAGAATAAGAGAGAGAGCTTCAGAAAATGTATAAAATTTTGGTTCAGAACTCTGCCCGTAGGTCGGCGGTGACCTGGCGGCTAGCCGCATGACCATCAGGCGGCTAACCGAACTTGGAGGTCAGCTTTCCAGAAGCCTGCAATTCTGGCAGTGGAGTGCGGTCGGCAGGCGGTCACCTGACTGTTAACCGCATGACCACCCGGCCACTGGCGGTCAGCTTTCCAGAATGCAACATTTTTTCCACTGTAGCCTTGGCGGTCACCAGGCGGTTACCTGGCCGCCCGTTCCACAAGCGGCTAATTAATCAGCTGGACACCGCCAGCTTACCGAACTCAAGGAAAACCATAAATTTTCTTAATTTTTCAAGGACCTTTTAGACTATGTTTTAATACCCTAATCTATTATATGTCCAATGGAAACCTAGGAACCGAATGACTGTAGAATTTGAGATTTTATCACCATGCGATGGACATTAATTTAGCAAATCTTTTATTGAATTGTGACACCAAGTAGAATAGAAAATATATACTTGCTGAATTTATATCGAATTAGATGGTGATGAACATTAGATAACTAGTTTAGGTTAATTTATAACTACTTTGAATTCTTCAATCAATACTTTATATATTAATACTGTTGGAATTTGAGATGACTTGAGAAGTCTTTTGATGAATTGAAGAATTAGTATCTCAAGTATTGTTCTTGAGTTGGAATTATTGTCAACACATTGTCACAAACGTGATGTTAAAAGGCTGGTGTTGATAGAGCTTAAAAGAAGAAATCAGAATTGAAACAGTCAGGAATTCAGAATTCCTGAAGCAGAGCATGCGGTCGACCGGGCACCCCATGCGGTCGACCGAAGCAAGAGAAACCTGCAGAAAAAGTTTTAGACTGCTCCCAGTTATTTTCATGACACAGTGTGTCTTCGGTCGACCGGGACCCCAGGATGTCGACCGAGCACGAAAGTTGTCTGATTCCAGACAGTGTATGATGTCGACCGAGCAACACAGGATGTCGACCGAGCACGGGATCAGAGTTGCGCAGAAACAGAAGTCTTGCACGAAAATTCAGCATTCTTATCTAATTTGTTTGGGACTCTTTCTAAACGAATTGTAGCCTGTTTTGAATACAATTAAGGGTTACTATAACCTATATAAAGGCATGTATGGGTCGTTCTAAAGAGACACCAAAGAGAGAAAGAAGAGAAGAGAAAAGAGAGAGAGTTTTGGAGAGAAGAAGAGTGCTGGTGCTGTGTGCTATTGTGCTGCATCTTTCTACAGCAAGTGTGGACGAGGATATGCTCTTGAAGATGATGTTTCGTCCATAAGATAAGTGTCTCTCTGTTTATGTTTAATTTTCAATTTGTAAGGGATTGAGAGAGAGAGAATTGTAGAGGGGAAGGGCTGTAGACAGAGTTTATCTTCTATTCTGTTTTTACATCAAGTTGGTGCTTGATGTCTGGGGTTTGGTGATCCTATCTGTTGGTGCAGATAAATTGTAAAGGGAGTCGGTGCTTCCTAGATAGTTGGTGCTATCTGAAACTAAGGGTTGGTGCTCTTTGTCGTTGGTGCGACTAAATAAGATTCAGATCTGTCCCGGATTGGTGTTCGGACAGTCTTTGAACCGTGGACGTAGCCTTTCGGTGAACCACGTTAAATCTGGTGTCATTGTGTGATTTGACTTGTTTTGTTGTTGAATTGGACCTGTTTTTAGAAATCACTGATTCACCCCCCCCCCCCTCTCAGTGATCGCGATATCCAACATTGGTATCAAAGCGAGGCTCCCTTGATCAGTTTAATACGCTAAGGGTGATCTCTTGTCAAATCACATGGCAGTCAATACAGGGAATATGAAAGCACCTCTGTTTGATGGTTCTAATTACTCTTTTTGGAAGATTAGGATGCAAGCCTTCATCAAATCTCTTGGCTATGATGTTTGGGAGGCTGTCAGAGTCGGTTATAATACTGCCACCATACCCAATGATACTGCATCGAAGAAGTTGGCAGACAACGACTCCAAGGCGCAGAATGCACTCTTTAGTGGCCTTGTGGACAGCGAGCTTGTCAAAGTAATTGCATGCAAAACAGCCAAGGAAATTTGGGACAAGTTGCAAAGCATACATGAAGGTGATGAGAAGATTAAAGAAGCCAAATTGCAAACTCATCGCTCTCAATTCGAGTCTCTTCGCATGGAGGAAAGCGAGAATGTTGACTCGTATATGCAACGAGTGAATGAAGTCACGAATGACATTCGTGGACTAGGGGAGGAGATTAAAGAGCCGGTCATCGTCAAAAAGGTTCTAAGATCTCTTCTTCCCCGGTTTGATTCAAAAGTCTCAGCCATCGAAGAAGCCAAAGATCTGAATGCATTTTCCATGGATGAATTACATGGTTCTCTAACTGCCTATGAGATGCGCATAGGAAAGACGTCTTCATCTGATAAAGAAGCGGCCTTCAAAGTTCAGAAAAAGGCAAAAGAGACTGCTGGTCATGATGTTGATTCTGATGATGATGAGCTTGAGGCTCAATTTGTTAGAAAGTTGAAGAAAGGAAGCAATGGCAAGTACAAAGGGAAGCTACCCTTTAAATGCTTCAATTGTGGAGGTATTGGTCACTTTGCTGCGAAGTGTCCGCTAAAAGAAGACAATGATAATGACTCTTATGCTGAAAAGAGTAAAGGAAAGAGAAATTTCAGAAAAATAGGCAAAACTAAAAACTTTCTATGTCAACAAGATGACAGCACGTCTGAAACTTCAGATGATGATGAATCAACCGAAGCTCTCTTCATGGTCACTGTTGAAGAAGAAGAAGAGCTAGATCCGGAAGAGGAAGAGGAGGCTGAAGTCAATCTTGAAGAGGAACTCATAGCCGCACTTGAGGAGCTTAGCATGGAACGCAAAACAAGTAAGAAAAGTCTGAAACTTCTCCATGAATCTGAAAGTTCTATTATTGCTTTGAAAACTCAAGTAGAAGAATATAAAAGAATGGTAGAAGTCCTTGAAAACCAAATAAGTATAAAAAAGGAAGAGGCTATGAAACTTGAAACTGAGATCGCTAGAGCAAAGGCTGAAAATTTGGAAAATAGCAAAAAACTCAAAGCGCTCCAAGCGATTGAAGGGACTATGAAACTCGATGAACTACTGAAAGTTCAAAGACCTGCCCACTTCAGATTTGGTCTAGGATTTGAGAAAGGTGAATCCTCTAAGATTGCACCTCCTTAAAAGAAAGAGTTTGTGAAGCAAGTCACTGCACCTTCTAACTCTATGAAGCCCACTCAACCTAGAAAGGAGTCCATTCCTGTTAGAAAGGTAATGAAGACTAACCAGCCACAAAGAAGATACAAATTCTATGGTTATTGCTTTCATTGTAATATGTTTGGACATAAAAGAGCTGATTGCAAATTCTATGTAAGAAACAGCCCATTTATGACTAGGAATCCTTTTTCAATCCTAAACAGCCACAAAATTGAGTGCTATATGTGTCATAATTATGGACACTTGGCTAGGGATTGTAGGTTGCATATTGCTAACAAATTTCAGGTTGAAAAGAAACCCAAGTTAGTCAAGGCTTGGAGAGCAAAGCAAAGTGCAGAAAGTCCCAAAGAATCTCTCATTGTGCAAACGGCATTCAATGCACAAAAGAAGGCAGCACCATGGGTCCTTGATAGTGGTTGTTCAAGCCATATGACTGGTGATAAAGAGAAATTCATCAAATTACAGCACTATGAAGGCGGTTCAGTGAAGTTTGGCAACAATGATGGTGCCAAAATCTGCGGAAAAGGTGTTATTCAGCTTATGGCAAACAAGATCAGATCGGAAGAAGTCTTATATGTGTCTGGATTGAGACACAACCTGCTTAGTGTGAGCCAGATCTGTGACAAGGGTCACGAAGTTATCTTCACAAAGAATGGGTTTGCCATCAAGAAGAGTAGCAACGGCAAAACAGTGGCAACTGGATCAAGAACTGCTGGAAATCTCTATACATTGTCAGATGGAGCTGAAAAGACCTGCTTGATGAGTCGGACAGAGGAAAGTTGGTTGTGGCACAAACGCCTTGGGCATCTAAGCTTTGATAACATGTCAAAGATTTGCAATTCAAAGGCTGTAAGAGGCATGTCTATAGTTGAAAAGCCTTCCAATCCCATTTGCGACTCTTGCCAAAAGGGAAAGCAAACGAGGGTTATGTTCAAGTCAAAGGAGCATCATTCCAAGAAACCGCTTGAGCTAGTTCACACTGATCTCTGTGGACCGATGCGAACTCAAAGCACCAATGGAGATAAGTATTTCATGTTATGCATTGATGATTATACTCGTATGACATGGGTATTGTTTCTTAAGCATAAGCATCAAGCACTTGATCGTTTTAAAGTGTTTAAAGCACAGGTTGAAAATCAATTGGAAAAACGTATCAAGATTTTAAGGTCTGATCGTGGAGGCGAGTTCACATCTGAAGAGTTCACTAAATATTGTGAACATCATGGCATTCAAAGACAGTACTCAGCCCCTAGAACTCCACAGCAAAATGGAGTTGTGGAACGGAAGAATCGCACCGTACAAGAGATGGCTCGTACGATGCTAAGTGAAAGCAAGATGGCTGACAAGTATTGGAAAGAGGCAATTCATACGGCTGTATACATTCAAAACCGATGCTTGATCAGGCCACATGAAGACAAAACTCCCTATGAGCTATGGTTTGGAAGAAAAGCAACAGTCAAGCACTTCAGAGTCTTCGGCAGCAAGTGTTACATCAAGCGGCTCGAACAAAATCCGGGCAAATTTGAAGAAAGAGCTGACGAAGGTATATTTCTGGGTTACTCCTCTACTAGCAAGGCATATAGGTGTCTTAACAAAAGAACCAGAAAAATCATAGAAAGTGCTGATGTGAGAATAGATGAGAATATTGAACCAAAGAATGCAACTCATAATGACAGTCCAGTTTATGAGGACTCGAGTGAGATTGATGATGAGATGGCTGAATCTAATGATTCTGAGAAATCAAAGGATGACTCAGAAGATACTTCAGCTAAGAAGCACAGCACTTGGGTAGAGTAACACCCTAAGGATCAAATCATTGGAGATCCTAAGGCAGGCGTTCAAACTAGACAAAGTGTAGTTAGCAATTACTCACTTGTGTCCACCATTGAACCCAAGACTGTGGCTGAAGCCAGTCTCGATGAAAGTTGGTTGAAATCTATGCATGAGGAGTTGGAGCAAATTGAGAAGAACTCCACATGGGAACTTGTTCCTAGACCTACTGATACGAATGTTATTGGTACTAAATGGGTCTTTCGGAATAAGCTGAATGAAGATGGTCAAGTCATTAGAAACAAAGCAAGGTTGGTTTGTAAAGGCTATGCTCAAGTTGAAGGCATAGATTTTGAAGAGACCTTTGCACCGGTGGCTCGTCTGGAAGCTATTCGTATGTTTCTTGCATTGGCAGCATACAAAACCTTCAAGGTATTTCAGATGGACGTAAAGTCAGCTTTCTTGAATGGTTTACTTGAAGAAGAGGTCTACATTGAGCAACCTGATGGTTTTCTCATCAGCAAAAATTCAGATCTAGTGTTGCAAGTTGAAAAAGGCTCTTTATAGACTGAACAAGCGCCAAGGGCATGGTATGCAAGGCTGGATCTCTATCTCCGCAAGATCGGTTTTGGAAAAGGAATGGTTGATAGCAATCTGTATGTCAAAACTGAGTTAAGCAAACAGCTGGTTGTCATTGTTTATGTTGATGACATAATCTTTGGTGGCAATGATGAGGAGATGTGCAGGAATTTTGCTGAAGAGATGAAGAAAGAATTTGAGATGTCGATGCTTGGAGAACTAAAGTTCTTTCTTGGTTTACAAGTTCAGCAGCTGAAACATGGTATCTTCATATCACAAATGAAGTACATTAAGGAAATGCTGAAACGGTTCAATATGGAAGACAGCAAGCCAGTGAGCACACCAATGTCAACGAACACGAAGCTTAGCAAAGATGATAAGGCCTCGTCCGTTGATCATACCACCTATCGCTCTATGATAGGAAGCTTGCTCTACTTGACTGCTACAAGACCAGATCTTCTACAAGCAGTATGTATGGTTGCACGTTTTCAAGCAGCACCAACTGAAACGCACCTTACAGCAGTGAAAAGAATCTTTCGATATCTGAAAGGTACTATGGAGCTTGGTATCTGGTATCCCAAAGGCAAATCCTTCACTCTTGTTGCATATTCTGATGCCGATTGGGCTGGATGCGTAGATGATCGCAAGAGTACTAGCGGCGGCGCATTTTATCTTGGAGAAAGATTAGTTGCTTGGCATAGTAAGAAGCAAGACTCAGTATCCCTTTCGACAGCGGAAGCGGAATATATTGCAGCGGCAACTTGTTGTACGCAAGTGTTATGGATGCGGCAAATGCTCTCTGATCTAGGAGTTCCTACAACGGATCCTACGCCGATCCTATGTGACAACACGAGTGCAATTCATATATCTAAGAATCCTGTTCAGCACTCTCGAACAAAGCATGTAGCAATTCGTTATCATTTTCTTAAAGATGAAGTTGCTGATGGAGAGGTCAAGTTGGAATATGTTCCAACAACTGAGCAAGTGTCTGATATTTTCACGAAACCTCTGCCAAAGGAAGTCTTCGAGTATCTCCGGAAAAAGTTAGGAGTTACTCACTCTCCTAAACCGTAGGAGTTGTGCTTGAAAGGGGGAGCAATGCATTCATTGAATATCCTATTCGCTCCTCGGTTTGGTCCCTTTGGACTTGTTGTCAAAGGGGGAGAGATGTTATGCTATGATAGCAAGGAGAGATGTTATGCTATGAAAGCTAGGGAGAGATTGTTGACAGTGCATGGTTGTTATTTCAGAATTTCAGAATTGGTTCCAAGTGAGTGTTGAAGTTCCAATAGTGTTGCCAACAATTCCAAAGGGGGAGATTGTTGGAATTTGAGATGACTTGAGAAGTCTTTTGATGAATTGAAGAATTAGTATCTCAAGTATTGTTCTTGAGTTGGAATTATTGTCAACACATTGTCACAAACGTGATGTTAAAAGGCTGGTGTTGATAGAGCTTAAAAGAAGAAATCAGAATTGAAACAGTCAGGAATTCAGAATTCCTGAAGCAGAGCATGCGGTCGACCGGGCACCCCATGCGGTCGACCGAAGCAAGAGAAACCTGCAGAAAAGTTTAAGACTGCTCCCAGTTATTTTCGTGACACAGTGTGTCTTCGGTCGACCGGGACCCCAGGATGTCGACCGAGCACGAAAGTTGTCGGATTCCAGACAGTGTATGATGTCGACCGAGCAACACAGGATGTCGACCGAGCACGGGATCAGAGTTGCGCAGAAACAGAAGTCTTGCACGAAAATTCAGCATTCTTATCTAATTTGTTTGGGACTCTTTCTAAACGAATTGTAGCCTGTTTTGAATACAATTAAGGGTTACTATAACCTATATAAAGGCATGTATGGGTCGTTCTAAAGAGACACCAAAGAGAGAAAGAAGAGAAGAGAAAAGAGAGAGAGTTTTGGAGAGAAGAAGAGTGCTGGTGCTGTGTGCTGTTGTGCTGCATCTTTCTACAGCAAGTGTGGACGAGGATATGCTCTTGAAGATGATGTTTCGTCCATAAGATAAGTGTCTCTCTGTTTATGTTTAATTTTCAATTTGTAAGGGATTGAGAGAGAGAGAATTGTAGAGGGGAAGGGCTGTAGACAGAGTTTATCTTCTATTCTGTTTTTACATCAAGTTGGTGCTTGATGTCTGGGGTTTGGTGATCCTATCTGTTGGTGCAGATAAATTGTAAAGGGAGTCGGTGCTTCCTAGATAGTTGGTGCTATATGAAACTAAGGGTTGGTGCTCTTTGTCGTTGGTGCGACTAAATAAGATTCAGATCTGTTCCGGATTGGTGTTCGGACAGTCTTTGAACCGTGGACGTAGCCTTTCGGTGAACCACGTTAAATCTGGTGTCATTGTGTGATTTGACTTGTTTTGTTGTTGAATTGGACCTGTTTTTAGAAATCACTGATTCACCCCCCCCCCCTCTCAGTGATCGCGATATCCAACAAATACATTGTGAATATTACTCAGAGTTGGTTCTTTTAGAACAATTATGATTTGATTTAATTCGATCGAGATTATCCTTATTGGAGACTCTATTTGATATCGTTTATTACTGATTTGATTGAGTCGGCACTATTCAGTTTCGATCTTGTGATGTCCGATGGAGATAAATTTGGTTTAGGTTATTTGAGACAACTGCAGAATGTTATATGGAGCACCGGAACTCCAGAACCGGGTAGCCAGTTAGCCTTTGGCCGGGCCGCTGGTGACATCCCAACTAGATTTGCTCTCTTTTGAAAGGATGGGCTTGATGTAGTAGCCATTTGTTATTTATTAGTATTTATTGATTTCAAGAATAAGCATCAATCTATTTTAGTTAAACTAACAATCTCTCTTTTACAATTGGTGTTTTATAAATCCATTCTCATTTAACTTATTTGAATTATTATGTTTTCCCTTTTTATTGTCTATGCTTGTCATATCGTCGTATTTGAGGTACTATGCTTGGTATCACAGGCACAGATGCAGATCCCGAATTTGAGGAGGCCCAGACGGGACAGGAGGAAGCCCAAGAGGTTCCTTCAGGATTAGAGGAGTGGCCTGATGTTGGGCAAATGTAGAAACCTCTCTTTCGTAGTGAGCTACATACTTTTGAGAGCTGATAGCTGGAGAGTGACTAACTTCATTTTGTGTTATCACACTAGGATCTTCTTGGATTTTAGTTATACTTTTGGTATTTTTGTATAGGGTACCTTGCAGACCCTCTTTTGTTAACAATGTATAAACTTGTAAAAGTTCTTTTGTATTAAACTTGAAGGTTTAAATGGACTAAATGGATAATGATATTTATTTTGTAACTACAGCTTCCGCTTACTTGCAATGTTTTAATTGGTTCAAGTGATGTAGACTCACGAGTGGAATCGGTTTATCTCATTTGTGTGATTGTATTTGACTCGCGACATCTATTATCACACGGGAGTATGTGTGTCTCACCTCGGGAATCGCCCTAGGCCAAGGTAATTCGGAACCGGGATGTGACAACCTGCATGCTCAGAGGTTGTCAAAAAATCTTGAGAAGACTTTAATTTGTTCTTCTTCGTTCGACCTTAGAAAGCGATGGAATGAGCTTCATCATATTCCTTGGATTGCAAGCTTTCCAATGGACCATATTTGAAGGCTTCGATGGCCAAGAGGGACAACATCAACTTGTAGGGCCCATTTTGTTGATCAGACCATGGAGGCTTGAGAAATGCTTTATTTTGGTCAATTATCATGAAAAGGTCAAATGGTTCGGTTCAAGTTAGTTGGTTAGTTTTATGCAACGGGTCAACATGGCTTGGTCCAAGTAAGATTGGATGTTTGAATAGCAAGTGTGCCCTAACTTAAATTCAACCCATTTATAAATTACCCAAATTCAATAAAAAGCAAATAAATAAATGAATAAAAACCTTAAAGTATTGGGTCGAGTAAGTAAGTACTATGTGCGAAGTTGTACAAACCAGCAACTTTTTTCCCTTGCATTAGCAAATTTGGAGTATTGCTCACTCTCAAATTGATCATATGTTATTTTATTTTATTTTATCGGTAACGGTAAAATATATTAAAGACTTGAGAAATGTACAATAAAGATGGAAAGAAAAAACATGTGAAGGTATTAGAGCTAAATACCAACACAAAACAACAAATTACAAAGGAGCAAGCAAAGCTACATCTCTTTCTACCCCTAACTTAGCTAAAGCATCCACCATGCCATTCCCTGACCGAAGCACATGATGAAACTCAACATTCAAAGATGATGACAAGTCTTGATTTCATTGAAAAAAAATTGAAATTTCCATGGACCCTTCTCCAAACAAGACATCCAAGAAATTGCATTTAAGGAATCGCTTTCCACCACTATGCTATGAAGATTATTTGAGACACGGATCCTTAGAGCTTCCAATATAGCTAACACTTCCACTTCATTAGAATCTTTGATGCCTATATACGTTGAGAACATAAACAATACATCTCTCGATGCCACCTATACCTGCATGATTAAAACAAATGTTACTTACAATCATAAGATAACCCGTGTATCTTATGAGATTTAAGCTTTGACATCTAAAACCAAAGAGACAGCTGACGGTTGCACCGTGTCAACAAAGGTGTTAAAGATATATTCTCCATCAAGCCAATCAACCAATAGCTCTGTTGGTGATGTTAGAGATTATGATGTGTTTGTTAGAATGTTAGGATTTAGGGGATAGTCCTTATCTTCAGGATAAGGTTAGTTTATATTTGCTTATAAATTTAGATGTTTTCACTCAATGAAAGTTACCGTGAAATTATGGAAAGACGGTGGTTTTTGAAAGTTTTATATGGTATCAAAGCTCGGGTCCGGCGATGATCTTGCGATCCTTATCCTTGCTTATAAATTTAGGTGTTTTCATTCAATGAAAATTAGTGAAATTATGGGAAGTGATTCTTAAAAGTTTTATCGATGAGATGCCTCCCTTCCATAAAACCATTGGGATCAAATTCAATTCTCGATTATACCACTGATGGTGAAAGATTGAAGAACTTTGAGAGTGTGCTTACTCATCCATGCCTTCTACCCTCTTAAAATATAGGGAAAATTACCGTATGGACTGCCCAAAATCTGACATTTTCCCAATAACATAAGTAAGAGTAGAAATTTCTAGATAGAAGTTCGTACATAAAAGGACGCCGGAAATGTGACGGTCTTACCATTTAGCCTGCGATATCGTAGGATTGTAGGATATCCCAGCGTGCGATATCCTAGGGCCATAGGATATCGCACCGTTACTTACTCCCACCCTTATAGATATCACATTTTTTCACCATGAGGAACTGAAGACCTCTGTTTCATCTCTCCGTTTTTGCTTGTAGGTTCCTAAATGAAGGCAAAGCTGCAATCTAAGTCTTTGACCACCTGATCAACTAGGTATGGTCCACGGTCTCGAAGGGTCCGGTATGCTTCGATCACAAGCATAGCCTTGGTCACCTTGGTTAGCCCAAACTGCTTAATAAGTGGGCACAGGTTGTTCAGGCTCCCAGCTAAAGAAGAGGCAGTATATGTCACCAATCCCACAAAATAACGTGCACCACCCCAATCTATCACGCCCCGAGCCCAAGATTTCACACATCCCGAGGCGCGACACACACCCACGTGGAAATTCGAGTCAAACTCATTGACTCTAGGTCCCCACGTACGGAATTTACCCACAGGATATCACGTGTGGGGTTTATAGTTCTCAATATGCCTGTATAAATCTGCCAAATAGATATCCAATTAACATAATACACAATCATCAAGATATAGAGCATAAGGTTCCTGAGTATAGATTAAATTTCAAGTTTAAGTTCTAGAGATAGAGAGAGAAGAAGTAAGTTAAGTTTAGGTTTACAATCCCAAAAGCTAACAAGTTTATTAAAGCTACTACAAAAGATGTGGCAATCCTAGCCACGGTCCAGGGTTCATTTGTCGTCCAATCTCATCGTACGGATGTCTAAAAGACATCATCAGGAGTCCACTCTGCTATGTTATGGAGAGATTCCTATTCCTCAAGGATCTCCGGGGCAGTGGCGTCGACGTATTCACCTGTAACGCCAAGTGTAGCACCATTAGACTAAGCTAAGCAAGACAAACATATACAGTCCATATAACATGTATCAAATGAATAGTCAGACAGGTATAAATCATAAGAGATCAAGGAATGATCACTAGGCAGATCAGTGCATGAATTAGCATGAGACATACGAGTCATAGATAACAGATAAACATATTAACAGAACTAGTTGGCACATCCACACAAGCTATATTCTCTCAAGTTAATCATGTAACATGAAATAAAATGAGAGCAGAATATCAGAATAGAATAGGGTGGTGCTACTAGGAGACAGAGGTAACCCGAATTCTCCATCGTAGACCTAGGGTGCCGGTTAACCCTCAGAATAATTTTTCCATCTGCAGAGGGCCAGAAATATACTAAACCCACACTTAGCCGAGTCCGACTTAGGTAGGGTCGAAGCTAAGTGGTGCCGACTCATAGAGTGCAATATACAATTAACAGATCAGGTGCAAAACATTGTTAATCAGATACAGGACAGATGCAGGACATTTCATATAAATAACAAAATCGGAACTCACTGAGATGTACTGAACAAAGCCAGAAATAAATATAACATAACAGATGTGTAACAGAAAATGCATAACTGAATAGAAGTATGATCAAGTCATACTAGAATACTGGAAACGTAATGCAATGCATGTACAGAGATATCATATACGGAGTCAAGATGTAATTCAAGCCAAGCCTATGATCTTGGAAACACATGTGGTCTTCACCGTCCAACTCAGAGTAGTATTAAGAATTTCGACATTATTGGGCTACAAAGGATCCCCTTGGCGTTACGTAATTTGGGTGTCGAATCCCTTAATAGAACACATTTGGTTCGGTTAGAATCCGAAGAACACAAGGCCCCTTTTGTGGGTACAGTTGCTCAATCCATATCCACAATTCAACAAATCATCGGTGATGATAAAAGTTCAGGGTGTACGTCCTACAGGTCTATCTATCAGGCAAATCAACTAGAACAAGCTACGGTTCAATATACGGCTCATGGAAACATCCATTTGTCATAATTATGTAAAATCCAACATTTATTCTTTTTTAAAATTCAAATCAAATATATCATGAGCTTTCCAACGGTATGTAGATCTCCAAAAACGGACATACGGTTAAAAAGTTATGGTCGTTGGAAAATCTACATACTGCAGGCATCAGGTTCGCTCGAGTGTCCAGATGTTCGCTCGAGTGGACCCCAGACAGAGAGCTGTTCGCTCGATCGGACCAAAAGTTTGCTCAAGCGAACTCTCCCAGAGAGCCCTTTGCTCGAGCGTTCACTCACGCTCGCTCGAGCGAACTGTCAAATCCTGGGTCCGAAAATCTGAAACTCCTTTGTTTCTCTCAGTCCATTCAAGACATTCCATCAGGTTTTAAAACCACTACAAATGGGTATCTTTGAGCTTCCAAAATGCTCATAAAAACCATCCATAAACCCATATTACATTAACAAGAGATATCATCCACAAAAATCCATTTTATGAGCAAGAAATGGGTATCTACATATGATTGCATATATTCAAGAGACAAACAAGGAAGTATGCATATCAATGTACATATTTAACTTCCCTTGGTGCTTGGAAGCTAACTCTCACACCTAATCCTTTTCAAACTCGAAAATCCCCAAATATGAAAGCTCAAATGCCCTAAAAATGGTGAAAACGAAAATAAATGAAATGACTGAGGAAGAAGATGATGCATACATGATTTGTGGCTTTCCAAGGATGAAAGAAATCAAATGGAAATGATTTGAAATAAACACAAGAGAAAGGAAGGTGAATACTTACCAAAGAAAATGATTGAGTACGCTTGGAGGAAATGGAGACTTGGAGAAGATGAAGTAAAGATGCAATCTATTCACATGCAAGGATCTTTTTGCTGGTTGCTTGAGATGAAGAAGGAAGAAATGAAGAAGAAGAAGAGTAGAGAAAAACTCTCAGCTGAAAATGAAGAAAGAAGAAGAAAGTAGCTGGAATAAGGTTTTAACCCATCTTCTCCCAGCATTGCATGAAAGTCCACAAAAAGGACAGAATTTGCAAGAAAGGGCCTGGGCTGATTAAGTAGGCTGGAAATGGGTCTAAATGGATCCGAATTAAATGGGCCAAAGTATGAAAGTTAATGACCATGAAATGCTCTATGCAATGCATTAAAAACCCAAAATTTTCTAAGTACACACAAGACCCAAAACACTCCAAAAGTCATAATCTACCTAGTAAATGGTCAAGCCCCACTAATTCTACCTAATCAAGTCCAATCACAATCAAAACATCCATTAAGCAATTAATCTAAATTAATTAACTCTAAAACGAGATTAAGGCGGGTTGGGGTGTTACACAATCAATGAAACCGTTAAAAAAATAGAGACAATATTCTTCTTTCTCGCACTAAAACCCTACACAGTTGAGGATCCACGAAGTTGCAGCGAATGACGAAGGAGAATGGAGTGGAAGGTTGTGTTCCTGCAATATCCAAAGCAAGACGATGAGAAGAACACAGAGGAAAAACCATTGGAGGATCGAAGAAGATGATCACAGTAAAAGGGGGTTTTTATCGAGTTATCTCCATCCCTCTTTCACCTAGGTTGAAAAATGAGGAGGTGAAACTTTTACGGAGATACCTATAGATGTAGGATATTGAATGGTGCGATCAGAGGCGGACCAAGGATTTTCGTTTATGTTGGGCTAAACTTTTGCTAGAATTTTTTCACAACAATAATAACAAAAGAAAAAAAAATATTCCATGTAAATAGAAGCAAAATATTTAACTATATCAACTTAGTAATATTTCTTATTTGAAATGATGACTATTCATTTCTCAAAAATCTACAGTATAAGAGAAGTATACTGAAAACAAAAAAGTCTCCTAAAAAATGAGGGCAAACCAATCATCCCCAAAAAGGAAGGGTTCACAACCTCCAAAACATTTGGGTATCAACCCGAAGAAAGAAGTACATATTAATGATTGGACATCAACTAACATACACTTCTCTCATAAAAAATCATCTCAACTCCAAAACAAAGTTTTTTACAAGCCACAACACCCAAATCGCGAATCCTGAAGAAATTAGCACACAATTTGACAAGCAAACTACAACAATAATAAAGAAACTCTAAAGAAGTAATACACATTATCATGTAAAAATTAGTACCTCGTTATTATTTCCTTAAGCTCCAAACAGTTCCTTAATCATATGAATCCAAATGAGAGTACCAGTATTTATAATTTAAAGACGAACATTATCAGCATAATCATAAACATCACATTACGGGCTAAGAATAAAGTTTCCAAAATGAAAAGGAGAATAAGAAATAAGTAGTTAAAGCTTAAACATAAATCAAGACAATTAAATAAGACTTGCTCATAATAATTCTAGATCTATTCGAAACCAGGACATAGAAAATATGGACAGTTCTAGATCATTCAAAATATTTAAAATAAGATTTAATATACATATTCCATAGTTTTAGTGATCATATGTTTTATTTGTAAAACTGTTCTTAAGTGGGAAGCTCAGATGTTTGGCTGGTGCTATCCAAAACTCCCAAAATTGGTCAGATGGCTCATCCCATCAGTCACAAATAGATTGTTAAGTGAGTGCTCTCCAAAACTCCCATCAATTAGAACCAGAAAGTTGATGAACCATAAACGTCACCCTGCAATTAATGCACTTGTGTATCCATAAAGTCTATAAAGAAAAGCATTTTTAAAATAATAGGAAGACTACTCTAATGAATGACACACACCAAATTACCAATATGTTGGACTTGGGCATCCAATCAATATGTGATCAAGTGTATACACTTATCTATAAAATCAATGCCTCCATTTGTTTGTAATGATCAATTAATTACACATGGTTCAGGCCGTCAGGGTGATCAATGGTGAATATGCAAATGGAGACCCAACCTTCAGAGTTCAGATGGAACTCTTGTTTTTTATTTATTTTTTGGTAAAAGGAAGGGTCCATTTTTCATTTTTCTTTTCGTTCTACCTTTTTGACATGGGGGCGAGGATCACATATGATGTCAGGCGTGGGCTAAGGCCCAATACTATTTTAAGAAGGTTTTGATATTTGATGTGGGGCAGTCACCCCAGGTCATGTAAATGTCGGTCCGCCTCTGGGTGTGATATCCTACGGCCCTAGGATATCGCATCCTGAGATATCCTACCTCCCTAGGATATCGTAAGGTAAAGGGTAAGACCGTCATACTTGTGGCGTCCTTTTATGTACGAAAGTTTTACTCTCTTATATGTTATAGGGCAATATAAGGCAAATATCGGGTTTTGGGCCGTCCGTATAATAATTTTCCTAAAATATATGCTCCTCAAAATCAGCGCCCACTTGACTTGACTTCATCTGAGTTTAAAAATTCTCAGCTATTCATACACAATGTTAAATGTATTGAGTTCCAGGTAAATGGAGTTAATAAAGTATAATTTTTCTGATCAATACAGAGGGTCCCTAATACTGATTCGAGTAAAATTGGGTTGGTCCCATAAAAGAATTAATTAAGATTTGTATGCCATGATACACATAGAATCACTGACTGGGATGTTGTATATTGTTATTATTCCTTTGTTTTACCTTCTTGTTTCTTTTCGGTCAAAGCAAGTGGGTGGCCACTGGCTATACTGACTACGATTTATCTAAGTGTGTCACGCTCACGCTGCTTTCTCCAATTACAAAAGCGTATCTCACGCACACACGCTTTGTCTGGCGTTTAGATCTGGTGTGTTATAGGAAGAAGTCTAGCGGCTAAAATGGTGAGAGAGAAAGAGAGAGACTAAGATAAATTAGCTATACATAAAAAAGCAGTTAAAAATTAGAAATTGTTGCCTTTAATTGAATGGAGGTCAAACCGAAAGGCAGATTTAACTTTTATTATGATATTGTTGTTTATGTAAATGTTTTTTTTTGGTAGAAGATGTCTGTGTAAATGTTATGAAGCACCGGGGTTGATTTCTACAAGTACACCTGAGTTTGTGTGGACCCAGTGGATGCATTCAGATATAGCTTTTACCTATAAAAAACATTGCATATTGTTCCTAGCTATGTGGGTCAGTCAGAGAGCTAGGATGGAAAGATTTGTGTGAAAGGGTTTGGCGAAAGTTATCTCAAACCTCAATTTGATAGCCTCATGGTCCATTTGTTTCATGTAATTAAGGTAATCAGGTTCTCAAAATTTTTGAAACTGCTATTTCTAAAGGTAGTTAAAATGAATGAATGGATGTACATATTTAAAAAAATTATTAAATGATGCCCCCCTTTAATAAAGAATAAATGAAGGAGAGATGAAAAATGAATATGTAACTATCACTCTAATAATTTAAATTCTAAAAAAGTATTCATCACGTCTACTTGTCATGGAATGTTCTCTTACGAGTAGAACGTAAACTTCTCGTATGTGGTTAAACTCATGAGGCCCACTTTGATGCCAAGCTATTAGTGGGGGTGAGTTACATCGAAAGGGCTCATTAGGAATAAGGGTAAAAAAAAGAGAAGAAAAAGCCCCATCAGGTCATCCTAGCCTAGGAGTTAATAGCCATAAACTTGAGTGGTCTTTTAACTATAAACTTCTTTGAGATTTAATCCAAAGGTGAATAAACGTTTGATGAGAGTGAAATTGGGCCAGGTGACATATAGCATGGGGAGATGAGAATATGAAAGGGCCTAGATAGATCAAAGGAGAGGCAAGTTGGCCCCACACAACTTGACTGCATATACTAATATTGTTGCTTATAAGAGAATATTCCTCTTACATCTCTACCTTATATCCTTCTGTGTGGGGTGATTTTTAAGGTACCTAGATTACGTTAACCTCGGCGATAAGATGCCGGCTAAGCGCGCCCACGTGTCGTCCAAGCGCACCTCGGCGATGGAGTCAGAGCGTTGGCCGAGAGCAGATTTGGCCCGGCTACGCATTCTGACCTCGGCTATGCGGCTAAGGGAGTCAGGTTGCCAGTCGAGAAGTACTTTGATCGCTTCCCTACTTCTACTGCGTCATCAGACACGTGGCTGAGTACGGGCATGCGCAAATGAGACAAATGGGCCATCCCAGCCGTCCACAATCTTCACCAGATCACTGACAAGGCGGCATCCAATGGCTGTAGCTAGATCATGGCAGAGCCCGAGGACAGATCCGATGGGACCTCAACCGCCAATGACTTGGGACAGGGTCAGTCCCAACATGACATGCATTTAATGCGATGTGGGCTGATCGGACTGGCAATAAATGCATTGTGGGCTATGATGGATCCTCATTTATTACTTTGTAGGTTAAAGAGATCATTCCTATCAAATCTAAGGGCCCACTCAAAGATATCAGGTAAGATTCTTTATAAATATGAGGACGTTCCAAGAAAAAGGTATGCATACACATCCCTTGTTGAGCCGTTACTCTGTCTCCCTTCTCTTTCGATCTCCGTTTAGTTTACACACTAGCTTAAGCATCGGAGAGCCTTGCGCCGCCCAGGCCAGGGTCCTCTGATTATTTGTTTCTCCCCTTTCAAGCTCTAAGGCAGCTAATCTTCATCAGTTCTTTGGATAAGTCCTACCAGGCACCCCCTAATCTTGTGAGTTATATTTTTTGTACTTACAATTGGCGCCGTCTGTGGGAAAGCATTAATCCAATCTTCCCAAGCACCATGCCTCCAAAAGCTAAGAAAGGCGAAGAATCCTCAAGAGCGATGCTCCAGCTGCCGCCACCCCCAGGTCCGTCACCGGTCGCTCCACCTTAGAGGCGATCGGAGGCAAGGTCTGGCGCAGCTGCAGTTGAGGAGCACCCTGACGCACTCCTCTTCGTCCAAGTCCCATTCCTAGAGCGAGTCGAGGACTCATCCCCGGGGGGGGAGATTATGCCTCCCTGGCGAGATGAACAGCGATAGGAGCGCCCTCAGAGGGACAAATCCGCAGCAGTCAGCAAGTCCCACCATTCACGTCATTTCATTGGCGATGGGAATGTCACGACTTAGAACATCCTCATCTAAGAGCAAGAAAAGTTAATCCGTCAGCTCCAGCAGCATCTTAGAGCCAGAGGAGCGACCTCACTAAGGCAACCTTCGGGACGCCAGGGCGAGAAGAATGGCACTCAGAGCAGGGTGATTGCCTCCTCCCATAAGGACCTGAGAACTTACCTAAAAGAAAAGCGCAACCGAGCCCACGATGAAAGTTCGAGCAATAGTCGAAGCCATCACGGCCGAGACAGTCGCGCTCGAAGCCATCACAGTCGAGGCCATTCGATGAGAAAGTCGAAAACCCTGTCACCGGAGAAGGATGACAGACAAGAATGGCTAGACATGCGCATCAAGTTGGCAGTCCAGCGCAATTTAGAGATGGCCGGACTCGCCTGAGATCAGCAGGATGTCTGTGGCCCCACTGATCTTGGCGTTTTCCCATTCACTCGAGAGATCAAAGACTCCTCCCTGCTCAAGAAATTCTCTGTTCCGCGATTTGTCCTTTACGACGGGATCTCGGATCCCGCCGCCCACCTCCGGTACTTTTCTCAGAGGATGTCTATTTGGGGAGATGAGGGTCACCTGAACTGTAAAATCTTTTCTTCCAGTTTGGGTGACCTCCCTTTGAAATGGTTCTGCTCTCTCCCTGAGAGGTCTGTCTCGAGCTGGCGGCAGCTTCAGCTCTCCTTCCTGAAGAAATTTCAAGCTTACAACGTCGTTCCCAAGACCGATGCTGATATATTGGCCCTGAAGATGAAGTAGAGCGAGAATACTACCAAGTTCACCAAGCGATTCTGGGCGACATACAGTCAGATCGAAGTCTCTAAAGACGGAGCTCGCCAGGTAATGAGCTTAGGAAAGACCTGGCCGGAGACCCTGTAACCTCCATGCCAGCGTTGATGTCCCGAGTGAAATGATACATTGCCCGGGAAGAAGATGATATTCGGGCTCGAGAGAGCCACGGCGTAGGGCGCAAGGACAAGGGCGATCAGCCTCAAAAGAGGGACAAGAAGCTATTCAGGAAAGAGGAGCCCAACCAGGCTTGGGTTTCGGCCACCTCGACAAAAGTCCCAGCATCTAAATCTGGAGATAGCAGGAAGCCCAGACCTTCTTCTAATGCCTACGAAGCTGTGACCACCATCTTCAATGAGCCAATCCATCAGATAATGAATAAGATCAAGAAGCAATCATATTTCAGCTGGCCTCAGCCTATGCAGGGTGATCCCTCCTCCTGAGACCAGAGCAGGTTTTGTGCCTACCACAAGCAAAATAGGCACAAAATCGAGGAGTGCAGGATTCTGAAGTCACACCTGTAAAAGCTTGGCTAAGAGGGCCACCTAAAAGATTATATAAAAGCAGGTGATGCTAGCGGCAGCCGAAATCGTCAAAGCGGCGACAAGGATCCAGACAGCGATGGATCAGAAATGATCATCAGCGTCATTCACCTGGCACCTTCCGCCGCCTCCCCAAAGAGCAGTGTTCAAGCTCGTGCCAAGGCCAGGCGGGCCTCTCACGGAAAGGAAATAATGAGAGCCGAGCTAGGACCTGTTTCAAAAAGAGCACGGCGCGAGCACCCTACGATCTGTTTTTCAGAAAAAGACCTTGAAGGAGTCTAGCTCCCCCATAACGATTCGCTCCTCCTCACATTGAAGCTGCGGGACTTCACGGCCAAGAGGATCCTCATCGACTCCGGCAGTTCGTCCAAAATCCTCTATTTCGACTGTTTTAAAAAGATGGGTCTCTCAGAAGCAGACTTTCAAGAGGCTCATACGCCTTCGATTGGATTCTGCGCCAAGCCGGTATACCCCAAAGGGAAGGTCACTCTGGAAACCCGGGTAAGTGGGGCCTCCGTAATGACCGACTTCCTCGTGGTAGACGCTCCCTCTCCCTATAATGTTATTATGGGTAGAACTTGGCTCCACAACATGGAGGCGATTCCCTCCACTCGTCACCAAAAGCTCAAGTTCTTGTTGGAGAACAAAGATGGCAATGTGGATGTGATCACCGTGGAGGGGGACCAGCAAATGGCCAAACAATGCATGATGGACGTAGTCCCTGGAGAAAAGGAGCCGGGGCAGGTACATATGGCAGAACTTGAAAAGGAGCTGGACGAGGTCAGCCGAAATCCAGAAAAGAAGAGCATCGAAGACTTGGCCGAGATCAGGATCGATCCACTCGACCCGGACAGGTTCTTCTTGCTCGGCAACCAGCTTGCCGATCCCGAAAGGTCCGAGCTCTCTAGATTCTTGATGCAAAACAGAGATGTCTTCTCCTGGACTTCGTGCAAAATGCCTAGTATCGACCCTGAGGTCATGTGTCACAAACTGAATGTGGATCCTAAACACAAGCCCGTGATGCAAAAAGCCCGCAGATCAGGTTTGGTACAGACGGAAGCTGTGGCCGAGGAGGTCGACAAATTGCTGGAAGCTGAAGCGATCAGAGAGGTCCAATACCTGGTCTGGTTAGCCAATACGATGGTTGTCAAGAAGAAAACCGGCAAGTGGAGAGTGTGCGTCGATTTCACCGACCTCAATAAAGCTTGCCCGAAGGACAACTTCCTGCTCCCGAAGACTGATCAGATGATCGACGCCACCGCTGGCCACGATAGGATGAGTTTCCTCAATGCCTATCGAGGATACCACCAGATCCCTATATATGAGCCAGACGAGGAGAAAACCACATTCATAACGCCCCGAGGCACTTACTGTTATAAGGTGATACCCTTTGGATTGAAGAACGCGGGGGCAACCTACTAGCAACTAGTCACCAAGATGTTTCAGGCTTAGCTCGGCAGGACTGTCGAAGTGTATATTGACGACATAGTCGTTAAGTCCAAGCAGTCTCATGACCATCTGGCAGACTTGGCTCAAGTTCTCGACATTCTCAGGGAGTTCAAGGTCAAGTTGAATGCCTCCAAGTGCACCTTCGGCGTCGCTTCTGGCAAGTTCCTCGGAAGTTTAGTCACTCAGAGAGGAATAGAGGCTGATCCAGACCAGATCACGGCGATCCTGGAAGTCCAGAGCCCGACAACCACTAAGGAAGTTCAAAAGCTGACCGGCATGGCCACCGCACTCAATCGATTCATCAGCAGATCATCAGATAAGTGCAGGCCTTTCATTCAGCTTTTAAGAAAAATTCTAAAATTTCAAGGGACCCCTAAGTGCGACCAAGCACTGCAGGCACTCAAAACCTATCTCTCTTCACCACCGTTGCTCTCTACTCCGACCCGAGGGGAGACGTTGTATTTGTATCTGGCGGTCTCGGATCATGTGGTGAGCTCTGTCTTTGTTAAAGAGGAAGATAAGTTGCAAAAGCCGATCTATTACACGAGCAAGATCCTTCTTGACGTCAAGACCAAATACCTCTTGCTAGAGAAGCTCGCTTTGGCACTCGTCAGTGCCTTTCGCAAGCTCTCTCATTACTTCCAGTCTCATACCATTGTGGTTGTTACGAAGCACCCACTCCAGTCTATTTTAAAAAAAGCTAACTTCTCAGGCAGAATCTCCAAGTGGGCAGTCGAACTGGGACAGTATGATATCCAATATCAACCCAGGACGGCGATCAAGGCCCAGATTTTGGCAGATTTCATTGTTGAGTTCGTATCTCCGAGTTCAGCACCAACCCAGCCTGGCACCAAACTGGGGGGCAGAGGGCATGAAAACGAAGTCACCGAGGTCGATGAAATATCTCTAAGCCAAGCCCTTGACTCCGCATGGAAAGTCTTCGTCGACGGCTAATCTACTTCCAAAAGAGCTGGCGCTGGCGTAGTCCTCCAATCGCCAGAAAGATTGGTCATAGAACAAGCTCTGACCTTAAACTTCAAAGCGACAAACAACGAAGCTGAATACGAAGCTCTAATAGCAGGACAAAATAGTGCCCAAATCCTCGGAGCCCGGCAATTGGTGGTCTTCAGTGACTCACAATTGGTAACAAGCCAACTAACTAGGGACCACCAAGCCCGGGACGACAGGATGGCGGCCTATCTAGCCCTCGCAAAGAAACTCCTCACTCAATCCAGACAGCCGAAGTCAGGTAGATCGCCAGGGATACTAACTCGCATGCTGATGCCCTCACAAACATGGCCTCCGCTATCGAAGCAGGAAAGAAAAGAACTGTTGAGATTGGGTCGTTACCGAGATCAAGCTTAGAGCTCCATCCATCTCGGCAGATTTTATGCCTTGATCTCGGCCCGAGTTCCATGGACCTAATCACTTCCTACCTCAAAGATGATTAGCTCCCCGAAGTTAAAAATGAAGCTCACCGGATGAGGCTCAAAGCAGTTCGATTTTGGGTGTCTCCCGAAGGCAAGCTTTGTAGAAAATCTTTCACTGGCTCCTACCTCCAATGCGTTCATCCGAGCGAGGTTGACGATTTTCTGTATGAGATTGTCGAAGGGATTTATGGAAGCCGATGATGGACAGCGCTTCTGCTCGGTTCTACCGAGGTCGGCGGATGTGAGAGTCATTGGATCCGACGCTTTCGTAACCGGGGGGCAAAGGCGTGCATCAACATTTTTTTTTGTGTGGGTGTGCCAGATTTTCTATTTTTTACTTGGAATTGCAAGTGGTGATCCGGAGATCAACCTTCGCAAGTAAAAAAGAAATCAACTTCTTTCAAGTTTTCCATTGCACATATATTTAAGAAAAGGGAGATTTTCTTGATTTGCCGTGAGAGGTGATTTTTTGGCATTTATAGCTGATTTTGGCGTTTATAGCCGATTTTTGGCGTTTATAGCCGATTTACAATCCTTATCAATAATGAAAGACAAGAGTTGTGATTTTGTCTCTTTTAAAAAAATACAAACTACAATGAAAAGCAAGAAAAGGAGGATCTAACTTCTCAGGAGATTGTGAAGGACTTGTTCAGATTGACGGTCGCAAGCCATATGTGGACTTCGCCATCATCCATGCAGATGAGAACAGAGGATGTTATTGATTCACTTGGCTTGGCTATAACTTCAGGTTTTTAGAGTACAAAGACCAAAAGAAGGTCCTATGTCCAATAAAAAACTAAGTAGACAGGCTGAAAAGCCACGTCTAAGCCATTAGAGGCATAAGGAGAAGGCAAGGACCTTGGGGGGTACCCCCCAAGGGACTTTTGTCACCTTGTAGCAGTGGTCGGTGTAGAACTTCCGCAGAGTTTTCTCTCTTTCTTTCTCTGGATTTCTGTGCTTTTTTTCTGATATGGAATCTGTCTTCTTTTTCCGATCTGGAATTCTTTGGAATGCTCTCCTATTTATAGGCAGGCATTTAGGTAGCCATTTAGGAGGGTTTATGATCCTTAATTGTCATAAAGCTACATAAAGGGAGGAGTTACAAGATTGAATTCTTTATTTTATAACTCCTTTTTCTTGGCTTCTGATTGGCCGGAGGAGATTGAGGGCATTTAATCGCCTTTAATCACCATGATGGGAGGAGTTTCATGGGTTAAATGCCATGAATCTCTTGACTTGTAACTTCCGGATGCTTGCTTCTGATTGGGCCGTCCAAAGAAATGGATTAATGACTGTAATAAAGCTAGTCAATTAATCGCATTAAGTGGTCGCCGAGCAGTTGAAGAGTCGCGGGCCATGCCTTGTCTTTTGGGATTCTTCTGGTGATGATCATCGATGGATCTTCATGTAGATCGACATCGGATGACCATGTAACTTCAGGTGTTGGTTGCCAACAGCGGGTCGGTGCCATCTGTCCTATCGATTTCTCGATCGGTCGGGTAGAAAGCACACTATTTTTGGTTGACCGGTTGGCGATCAATGTTGATATTGATACTCTTGATGATTGACCCGGGTTTTTGATGGATGTCAGAGGATTTGGTGTCTCAAAAGTATGAATTTTGGAAAATCAGAGGAGTTGGACACTTCAAATCGCGAAGAAACGGCGAAAAACGGAGTTTCCGGGGCCCTCCCGGCGATCCCGGGCTCCAGGGTGGCAGGGGCCGGCGACCCTGGGGGGTTTTCCTCCCTTTTATCCCGTTTTATGTCCATTTTTGATGTTTTTCGATTCTTTTTTCTTCTGTATTTTTCCTTGATTTTTTTGTTCATTTATTGGCCTGATTTCCCTGTAAAAAACCTGATGAGAGTCCTTGCATTTTATTTTGCAAAGTTTCCAATTTTCTGAGAAAGCCGAAGACTTTGTCGCACAGAGCTGCCGATTCTCCGTCAGAAGCTGAAACTGGGTCAAACGATGTCGGAATGACCTGAAATTTGGTGGAAGCCTCCTAAGCAATAAATAAGACCAACCATAGGCTTTTGTTTGAGTTTTGAAGCCGTTTGGGGTCCTATCACCAGTAGACTTGCTTTTATCGCGATCAAGACGTCGCGGCTTGATGTGCGGTCAACTGATGTCCGATTGACTTGAAATTTGACAGGGAACCTATTGGAGTCATTTTAAGATGATCCATAGGCTCTGTCTTGGAAACTATGGTCCCAGGGAGCTTCACCGTCGAGAGGCCTGATTTAGCTGTTCGAGGGTTGATGTAGGCTCAAACGTTGTCGGTTTGACTCGGAACTTGACGTGGAGCCTTTTGGATGTATTTTGAGACCATCCATCGGCTTTGATTGAAGATTTGGTGTCTCCGATGCTTTCGCCGCCGAGAGCTCTTTTTCATCTGCAGGAGGAGCGAAGTTAGGCCAAATGATTTTGAAATGGCCCGAAATTTCTTGTGTACTCCTCTTTTGGCTGTCTTGAAGGATCTTATAGTTTTTGTTTGATTTTGACAAGATTTGATTTTTTAGAAGTAGCATTGCCTATTTATGGCAGGTTGCGACTTCATGTAGCTCTTTGGATCTTGAAGAGGCAAGGTGACATTTTTGGTGTCAACAAATGCCCCTCGAGGTGCAGCGACGAGTTGTTTAACTTTTATAGTCGATGTGCCTTGAAGTGATTTTGTGAAGGAGAGATTGTGACTTGACCAAGTGTCTTTGAACAGTCTTTTTTTTTGTATTTGTAGCCTTTTTGAGCGTCCAGGGGAGTTTTATGGTACTGAAAGGGATCACGTACCATCTCGAGGCAAAGTTTTGAAGATGACATTAAGGATGTGGATTTGGGTTTTGACCTTGTGACCTAACAAGCTGTATGTGGCAGGTTAGGGGGTCGGGTTTGGTTTTGACCGTGTGACCCAACAAGCTGTATGTGGAATGTTAGGGGGTCGATTTTGGTTTTGATCTTGTGACCTAACAGGTTGTATGTGGCAAGTTAGGGGATCAGGTTTTGATTTTTGGTTTTGGTCTTGTGACCTAACAAGCTGTATGTGGCAAGTTAGGGGACCAGGATTTGGTTTGAATTTTTGTGGAATGTCAATTTCAAGATTTTGGCTCAATTTCGTAGATGAGGCTGGATGGTTTATTTTTTGGAAGCTCATGGGGCTTGGAATTCTCTTTGTATGGTCCAATCAACTTAAAAGAGGCATGGAACCATTTTTGTAAGCTCTTTGGTAAGAGGGATTTCTCTTTGACTAAAAGCCCAAATTTTTTTTTATTTTTTATTTTTATTTTTTAGTGCCTAGGTGGTCAAACCTGGCTCGTATGGGCTAACCCATGGGACCTTAGGCTTTTTGGAATGGCTTAGATCTCATATGGTGTCGTTTTTGTAAAGAATATCCAAAAATATCTCCTTTGGATAGAGAATATCTAAGAATATCTTTACTTGGAGAGAATCTCTCATGTTCCCTTTATTTTGGGAGAGAATATCTCAAGATATCTTCCTTTGGGAAAGAATCTTTCATTGATCCTATCTTTTGGGAGAAAATCTCTTATTGATTTCTTTTTGGGAGCGAATCCCTCAAGATATCTTTCTTTTGAGAAAGAATCTTTCTAATTTCTTTCTTTTGGTAAGGTTACTAATTAGTAACACTTACCTCGTTCTTCTTTCCTTCTTTGGTTTGCTCTCTTCTATAAAAGCAAGGACGAGGTTGAATCTCTTGCTCTTATTGCTTTCTTTTGCAACAACTCCAAGAGGGCTTCAAGACCAAGAGTTCTTCTTCTTCAAGATCTTCAAGACTTTTCTTCTTCTTCTCCATCAATGGTTTCAAGTAAGTTTCATTTTTCAAGAAAACCCCATTGTAGGAAAAAGGTTCTTTCTCTTTTTCTTGTTTCTCTCTTTTCTTTTCTTTTTTTTTCAACGTGTTTGCTCTTCTCTTTTTTTTTTACACGTTTTTTCTTATCTCTTTTTTTTATGCTTTCTTTTTTTTTGCATGTACGGATCTGGCCGTACGGCCACGTGGCCTGTGGGCCACCCCCTTTTTTCTTTCTTTTTTTTTTGTTTTCTTTCTCTCTGTTTTTTTTTTTTTTTGAGAAAGTTTCTTTTGTTCTTTTTCTTTCTCCTTTCTCCTTTTTTTTTTGAGAAAGTTTCTTTTCTTCTTTTTTTTTTTGCTCATCCTGATAATGCATTTTTTTTAAACCAAGATGTTCATGCATGGATATTTTTTTTGTAAATTGAATTGTAGCATGATGTGATAGCATACCTGAAAGTTTTCGCAAATTTGGGAATTTGGAGCTCGCAGCGATGTTGAGCCCTTCCTGATTCTGCGGAGACTTTGAGGTTTCGAAAGTTTGGAGTTTCGGAGCTCGCAGCAATGTTGAGCCCATCTTCAAGCATTCTTTTTCTTTCAGGATAGTTCCTTTTCTCCGGAATTGCCCCGGCATCATGTCAAAATTTCGCCAGATTTTTTTAGCGAGATTCTGTCATTTTGATGTTTGATCTTTTTCTTTTCCATCTTTTGCAGGTGGTTCTTCCGGAACGAACAAGGGTAAAGGGTCTGCTACAAGCGTACCTCGTCGATCTGCTAGATCTTCTAATCCAGCCGTTCAGCAGGCCTTTGAGAAGGTCCAGTATGTTGAGAGAAATCTGGAAGAGTGCGACTCCCTCAACAGAGATGAGATGAGGCAGCGATTGATCGCTCCCAAGGGAGAGGAATTCTATAAGATCATGGTAAGCAGTTGTCCATGGGTGATGGAAGATCAGAGTGCTTTACCCATGCCTACCTTCTTCTTTGGTGATGCCGTCCCTGATGACATGACATACCAGAGGAGATGTTTTCAGTTCTCTTTCACAGCAGATGGTGAGAAGAAGACTGTTGCTACCCCGATCGACGTTTGATCGCACCGTCTCGATCATGAGCCTTGCCCCCACGTGCTCTAAGAGGCAAGATCCTCCAAGCTGGGTGAGAAGGACAAATGTAATCAAGACCGGGGTTTTTGTTGGCGGTTCTCCTGGATATACGGAGAGGTCGCCTGCTGACATGGACCTGTTGATGCCATCCAGTGGCTACCAGGGCTCTGATTATCCGTCGGTGGATTTGAGACCGGTGGGCCTTGGTATTTTCAGTGGTGACGGCAGCAATTGGATAAAGCCTTTTCGCGACTTCGTGGCCGTTTCAATACTGACTCCGAGTGGAAGTCGTGGACTGATCGCGTCCTGCTGATTGGTGGCGCCGTTTTGAAGGAAGCCGGGATTTTTGATGCAGTCCGCACCTTTAGGGAGACCGTGATCTTTTCCGACGAGGCTTTCATGGCTATGTTGGAGTCATTCTTCCCACAAACCAATACCTTCGTTGTGACGAATGGTGAGATTGGTTTCTCTTTGAAGGAGCTGAACGCCATTACTGGATTGCCCATCCTTGGCAAACTCTATGAGAAGTTTATGCCGATTGACAGCGTCGAGCAGTCTGAGGAGTTCAGGCTTCTGTACTTTCAGCTTATCGCCTTCTATGATTTTTTGAAGGAGAAGGAGGGTTTGAAAGTTAGATCCAGCAGTTGGAAGAGTTCTAGCTCTTCTTTCTCCAACTTTTTTGATAGCAGGGAGTCTTCTGATAGTGTGACCCAGGAAGCCAGGGCTCAGGATCCAAGTTCGAAGAAGATCTTGGCTATGCAAGATGAGTTGAGAGATTTCTGTGCGAGTACAAACGCCATATGTCCTGACATTGCACTGCGGAGAGATCTTGTTGTTTACCTCACTTATTGGCTTGGTGAGGCTATTTTTGCTGGAGGAGATAGAACGCACATCAGGCCGCATTGTATTTTTCCGGCTTGTCAGATGGCGTTTAGAGAGCAGCTTGCTTTGGTGCTAGCTCTTTACTCCTACCTGTGTACCGAACTGCAGGCTGCTGCTTTTTTGGTTCGGCCTGGGCTCCCTATGAATAGGGTATTTTTAGCCCGCATCTTTTATTCGTGGTATGTGTACCACTTTCCTGACTTCGACCAGCTGGGTGCCGCACAGGATGATGATCCTCTGATGATTCAGCTGGCTAAGGGCAAAGCCGTGTCCGAATCACTTTTGGCTAAGAATGAGGATCCGACGGTTCAGGGACATCGAGATGGGGCAGCCTTCAGTGAAGCTTTCTCCGGAGTTGCGGAAGAAGGCTTTTGATTTTGGTGCCTCCCGAGACTCTACCAGGGCGGGGTCGGGAAGGCATTACTCCTTGATGAACGCAGAGAAGGAGTGGCTTTTCAGCATACGTGTTGGCATGATGGTGTACCGCAGACATCTTTTCATCGACATCCAGCCGTATGTACCCTCTCGCTTTGCTTTGCAGTTGAGCATTTCTCAAGGCGTTGTTGGAGCGCCTTCAAGCATGGTGAAGCGCTTTGGAGGTTTACAGGACGGGAGAAATGCATGGGCTTTCTATAGTGCTGAAGACACTACAGCCATGATCTCTTATCCTGTGTTGTTGACTTCCCGGACTGCCGGCTTTGCAAAGTGGTTCGTGGAGAGCTTCTCGACATATTGGGGGCTTTCCAAGAAGAAGCTTGATGTGAAGCTGGCATCTGGAAAGAGCCTTGGAAAGTCGGATGGCGTCCGGCGAGAGGAAGTTTGGGCCTTCCTTTCTGGAGAGAAGCACAAGATAGGCTTTCTCGGTGACCAGGGCATCATTGGTTCTGAAGCTGTTCGAGAAATACCCGATGAGGCTTTAGAGCAACTAGAACAGGAGGAAGCCAAACTTGGTGCTTGGATGCAAGTGGCACAGAGGCAAGCTTCCGTGGAGTCTACTGGCAGGAGTAGACCATCCAGTGAGGAGTCAAGTGGGAAACCTGACTCTAACAGCGGGGCAGGTTCCTCTAAGAAGCGAGCCCGCAGGAGTAAGAGGAGGAGGAGTCATCATCAAGCAAGGGGCAGCATGAGGACTCTCTTAACTTGGAAGTACCTCTTACTATCAATGAGGAGGAGCCAGGGGATGCTGACGAGCCTCCAGAGAAGAGAAGCCGAGAAGAAGAGACCGTCGGTGAAGGTATGATTCTTCCTTTTTCTCTTTCCATTTCTTTTCATGGGACTTTTCCATGTCTTAATTTGTTTTCTCTTCATGCTGCTCCTCTTTTTTTTTAGCAGAGGAAGATTTGGCGATGCCTGAGGTTCCAACCGATGAGGTGGTGACAGATCCTGTCGGGGCACCTGAAGAAGAACCGAGGGACTCTGGAGTTAATCCAGAATCTCCAATTGGTATAACTTCTTTTGCTTTCTTTTCTTTGTCTGTGACTTGGTTTGCTAACATTTTTCTTGTCAGCTGACTTGCCACAGGATTCCGATGACTTTGAACAGTCAATGGATGCAAATGTTGATGATGCTTCCGATGAGTTCATGGAGGAAGAGAGTGTTCCGCTAGTCGTCGAAGAAGGTATTTTGTGGTAATAACCCTGATAATGATTTTCAAACATAATCATATTCATACCTTTTTGTGTTTCTTTGGTAGGTTTTGAGGTGACAGAGGAGAGTCCGTCGCTTCCTTCAAAACCAGAGCAAGGGATGCCAGAGGTCGATCCAGAGGTAGAGACTCCTAGGACCAGTTCTGACACTGTTGAGGAGATACCTCGTGCTGAGATTCCTTCCCGAGCAGCTCCAACTGGAAAGGGTTCTTTTGTCACTCTTCCAACGGGTGATGACATGAGCAGCCGACCAACGGAGTTGGACTCTTCCAACGGTTGATGACATGAGCAGCCGATGAACGGAGTTGGGCGAATCTTCAGCTGGGCCATCTCTTCTTTTTGCGAAGAAGGTGGTGGTGCGGGTTCTGAACTCTTGGATTGAGATTCTCCTTTCTGGGCACTTAGATGCCGGATTTGGCATGATCCAGCATGTGCAGGAGATTCTCAGTGATGCCGAAGAGGCTGGTCTGGATGTCACAGGTGCCAGGGCGATCGTTGATAGGATCATTGAGCTAGGTGACAAATGGTTTGAGGCCATGGGTTTGGCTGATGACCAGTTCTTCAAGGAGATGTTCCTGGACACTGCTGATAAGGCTAAGTCTGACCTGAATGAGGCTACACAAAGCAGGAAGCAGATAGTCCGAGAGAAGAACTTAGAAGAGCTAGCCATCATTGGGCTGACACATGACCTTAACATCCTTGATAGGGAGGTCGATGAGGCGAAGAAACGTCTTGAGCATCTGCAGGCACAAGTCGCTGCCAAGTGGGCCACAATAACAGAGGCTCGAGACAGGGAGGGTGCTCTGATTCACCGGGTTGCTGATGCTGATCGAGTTCTTGAAAGGAGGTCTCGAGAGAGCAAACAATGGCGAACTGCTCGAGATAAGCTTCCCAGTGTGAAAGAAGGATTGCAGCATTTTCCAGCATCTCATGGCAAGTTCCTGAAGAAGCGTGCCTTGGAATCCCTGACGGCTGAGGCCAAAAGTTTGCTTGAGGAGCTGAAATCTTGGCTGGAGACCATTTTTGGTTGAGCTCCTGTTTTTTTTTTTTTTTTTTTTTTTTGCACAGAAACTATCCTTCTCTTTTTTGGTACCACTTGTATTTTTTTAGTACTCTTTTTTTTGTAGTGCTTGTGAACACTTTTTTTTTGGTACCACATGTATTTTTTTTGTACTGTTTTTGTTTTTGTTTTGTGTAGTGCTTGTGAACACTTTTTTTTTTGGGGTACCACATGCATTTTTTTGGTACTCTTTTTTTGTTTTCCCTACGCTCACTTAAATCTTTTTGTGATGAAAGTAATTGCTAAATGATATTTGATCAAAAGCTTGTAATTTTGTGAAAATCTTTTGTCAAATGATTTTTTTGGCATGAAAGCCAGATTTTTGTTTGTGGCATAGAAGCCGATTTTGTAGCATTGATAGCCGGTTTTGGTGGCATCTATAGCCGGGTTTTTTTTTTTTTGAAAGCCAAATGTTTTTTGTTTTGTGGCATTGATAATCGGTTTTTTTTGTGGCATTGATAGCCGGTTTGTGGCATTTATAGCCTGTTTTGGTGGCATCTATAGCCGTTTTGTGTCATTTATAGCCAGTTTGGTTTTCAAAAATGCAAGTATCGACTAAAAGTCGCCTCCCTGCTGAATGTTCTTGCAAGTATCGATGGAATGTCGCATCCTTACTCATTCGGTTACGAGTATCGATGGAATGTCGCATCCTCGCGGATTTGGGTGCAAGTATCGATGGAATGTCTCATCCTTGCTTTTTCAAAAATTTTGGTTTTGCGGGTACTGACTTGATGTCGTTTCCCCATAATTTTTTGAAATTTGTGGTTTTCTCGAACCTTTGGGTTATGGATATCAACTGAAATGTTGCGTCTCCTTGTTTTTATGTTTTTTTTTTGAACCTTTGGAATTTGGGTTGTGGATATCAACTGAAATGCTGCATCTCCACAGTTTCTTGGTTTTTTCGAACCTTTGAAATTTGGGTTGTGGATATCAACCGAAATGTTGCATCTCCACGGTTTTGGATTTTGCAAGTATCGACGAAATGTCGCTTCCCTGTTATTTTGGAAGTGTCGAACGTGGTTCGCATGCTTCCGATTTGTGCGAGCATCGACTAAGCGTCGCTTCCCCGTAATTTTCTGAAAAACCATTTTTTTTGTTTAAATACACGAGGGTCATAAGTTTTGACCTAAAACCATTTAGGCGGTAAAAGGTAGGGTGGACTACGGTGGAAATCCCTAAATCTAGATTTTGTTTCAAACCATGAATTTTGGGTTCAAGGGTTGAAAATTTTGGTCAAGTTAGGGAAAGGTTCCTAAACTTGGATTTTTTTGAACAATGAAACGATGAAAGTAAGCATTGTTTAAATTTCTAGAAATTTCAACATTCAATATGAAAATTCTAAAAAGAGTGGGTTTGACGAGCGTGTACCTGGAAACCGATTTTGGCCGTACAGGCATTGCTCTTACCCAGTTGGGTAAGTCTTCAAGGGCTGTACCGCTTTAAGAACTTGCCGTTGATGGGCAGCATACATCTGTCACCTTCCATGTTTAGGAGTGCGTATGCGCCGTTGGAGAAAACCTTGTCGATTACGTAGGGACCCTCCCATTTTGGCTCAAATTTTCCTTTGGACTTGTGAGCGAAGACCATTGGTCTTTTTACCGCAAGAACCAAGTCACCCTTTTTGTAGGCACGTTGCCTGACCTTTTTGTCGAAAGATCCTGCCATGCGTGCTTGGTAAAGTTCAATGCTTTGTTGAGCTTCGAGCCATCTCTCATCGAGATTGTCCAGCTCATGGAGTCGCATTTTGACATTGCTTTCTTGAGTCATGTCATTTTGCAAAGATACCCTCAAGGAAGGAATTTGTACTTCCAAGGGCACGATAGCTTCACATCCATAGACCAAGGAGAATGGTGTGCTATGGGTTGGTCCGCGAATGGTGGTTTGATAGGCCAACAAAGCTTCAAACAGTTTGTCGCTCTAGTCTCTTTTGTGACTAGAGACCATTTTTTTAAGGATTTTGCAGAGTGTCTTGTTGAAAGCTTCTGCTAATCCGTTTGCTGCCGGATTGTATGGAGTCGAAGGACAGCTTTGGATTTTGTATTTGTCGCAGAACCTGTAGAATCGATGATCCCGAAATTATGGTCCGTTATCATGGACGAATCTTTTGGGTATGCCGAAACGACAAATGATGTTGGTGCGCGGGAACTGAAGGACTGATGAGGTCTTCATTTCGCTGAACGAAAATGCTTCTGACCACTTGGAGAAATACTCCGTAGCGGTGAAGATGAAGCGATGACCTTTGCTCGAAGGGGGAGAAATAAGACCGATGATGTCCATACCCTCAGGCTTCGAAAGGCCATGAAATCACTATAGGATGTAGCCATTCTGGAGGAATGTGAATGTATTCTCCATGAACTTAGCATTGTTGGCAGCGCTTAGCAAATTGCATTGCGTCAGCTACCATGGTAGGCCAGTAATAACCTAACCTCATAGAGCTTGGGACCAGCCTGATGAGCTCCGCAAAGACCAGAATGAACTTCTTTGAGTGTTTCTTCAGCCTCTTGTTGTGACAAGCAGCGTAGAAGTACTCCGTTGAAGGATTTCCTGTAAAGGATTTTTGAAGGAATATCCAAATGAAAGCTTGGGGTTCGCCTTTGGATGCTTAACCGTTCTTTTGGATCTTCAGGTAGGGTTCCGAACATAATGTAATCAATGAACGGATCCCTCCAGTCGCCGATTGAAGTTTGAAGGATTGAAATCCGACTTCCAACCACTTGGTGGCATTCAGCAACTGCTTGGTGTGTGTTAAGAGGAGGAAGGATTCTTCTTTCGCACACTGTGATTTGCATGTTTTCCCCTTCCTGGATTGCCATAGATGCGGCAAGTCCGGCCAGGGCATCTGCACGTATGTTTTCACCTCTACGAATGTGGGTGATGTGACAGATGTCAAACTTTTGCAGAAGCGATTGTGCTTTGTTGTAGTAAGGAAGCAAATCTGGCTTCCTGACTTCAAATATCTGATTCATCTGGTTTACGATCAGTTGAGAGTCTCCAAAGACTTCCAGCATGGTGATACCAGATTCGATGGCGAGTTTCAATCATAGGATCAGAGCTTGATATTCAGCTGCATTGTTTGTGCATGGTTCCAGTATCGAGAAAGCGTGTGGAATCATGTATTTGTCGGGGCTAACAAAGAGGATGCCAACTCCCGAGATCAGCTGTCTTTTTTCATTTGTCCTGGTTGCACCGTCAAAGTACATGTCCCAGGAAGCATTTTGTGAGAAAGTCTCCACATTGTAGACTGGTTCGTCTGGGAGATCATCTCTGAGTGGAGAATCTTTAGGCAATGGATGCTCTGCGAGGAAGTACGCTAGAGCTTGCCCTTTGATTGCCTTTTATGGTACATACCTAATATCAAATTGTGACAAAAGGATGGACCATTTTGCCAGTCGAGCATTGAGAGAACCTGCCTTTGTGACAAGGACCTTTAAGAGGTTGACCCTCGAGACCAGGTAGACTGTGTTGGAAAGCAAGTAGTGACGTAGCTTTTGTACGGCGAACATCACTGCAAGACATTATTTTTCGACTAGAGAGTATCGATGCTCTGCACCTACTAGCATGCGGCCGAGGTAATATAGAGCAGTTTCTTTTCTTTGATCATTTTCTTGTGCAAGCAGAGCTCCCAAAGAGTGGTCAAGGGCACTTATGTACAAGATGAATGGTTTTCCAGTGGTAGGAGCAGCTAATACTGAAGGTTTTGTCAAGTATGACTTGATATCTTGGAAAGCAGCTTCACAGTCAGCGTCCCAGACAAAGTTTACACCTTTTTTCATCAACCGGGAGAATGGACGGCATTTCCCCGAAAGATTGGAGATGAATCGTCTGATGTAGGCCAATCTCCCTTAAAGCCCTTTGAGTTCTCTCAAGGTTCTTGGAGAGGGCATTTATAGAATGGCTTTGACTTTCATGGGGTCAACCTCTATTCCAGCTTTCCGAACTAGGAATCCGAGGAACTTACCCGACGAGACGCCGAAGAAGCATTTCAAAGGATTCATTTGCAGTTTGTGTTTGCGATGCCGGAGGAAGACTTCTCGAAGGTCTTCGAGATGATCTTCTTTTCTTTTGCTTTTGACATCGAGGTCATCAACGTAACATTCAACCGTCTTGTGCTGCATATCTTGGAATATCTTCATCATAGCCCTCTGATATGTGGCACCAGCATTTTTAGACCAAATGGCATGACAGTGTAACAATACACGCCAAATGGGGTCTGAAAAGATGTATATTTTTCATCTTCAGGAAGCATCTTTATCGGATTGTAGCCAAAGAAACCATCCATGAATGTCATTCGCTCGAATCCACGGGTATTATCAATCATTACCTCTGGTATGGGGAGCGGAAATTCAACTTTAGGGCATGCGCCATTCAGGTCTCTATGGTCAATACAGACCCTGATCTGCCCGTTTTTCTATGTCACAGGGATAATGTTGGCCAACCATTCAGGATGTTGTTCCTCACGGATGAAGCCGACACTTTTGAGTTTTTGAACTTCTTGTTCAATTTTATCCATCACATCTGGACGGAATCTTCTTTGGCCCTGTTTGAAAGGCTTGATGTCTTCTTGAAGATTGAGTTTGTGGACTGCTATTTTGGGGTCTAAGCCAGGTATTTCAGCATAAGACCATGCAAAGCAATCAACGAACTCACGAAGAAAGGCGATATACTCGGGTAACTCATCATCCTTTATATTCTTGCTTATGAATACAGGACGTGGGTTATTTGGTGTTCCCAAGTCTATCTTTTGAACATGATCTTCTGTTGAAAGGTTCAAAGGTGGTTCATCCACAATATTTTCGGAGGCTTCCAGCTCAACGAAACCTTCGGGGGTTTCAAGGGCATTTCCAGACCAAGGTTTTGTTCCTTTCCACGGGTCTTCTTGATCGGTAATTTTCCCAAGGCTTGCTATGAGATGATCCTAATCGCCTGTTGAAACCGGGTTGAAGTAGGCTAATTCTTTTGGAGATGAGGGTTCTTCTGGGTCAGAAGACCACACGTCTGTACCATCGGACAACTCATCTTCATTCTCAGAGAAATCGTGCCAATTGGATGAGCTTCCTGGATCTTTGTCAGGTGACTTATCGAAGAGATATCCAGGGAGATCAATGTCTTCATGGACTTGAGATGTTGAGGCTTGGTCAGTATATTGACTTTTAAGCCTTTGTGTCAACTGTCTCAGGGGAGTGTCGGGATCAAACCCTAACCCGTGTGAAGACTTTTCTACATAGCCGTAGAGTCTCCAATCTTCCAGCTGGCTTTTGGTCAAGACGGGCCCCAATGGCGTGAGAATACTGCGTCCTTCTCCCAAACAAACTGGGTTTTGAGCGTCATAGCCCATTTTCTTCATAATATCTTGTGCCACAGAACTATATAAGGATAGTTGAGGCATACCTTCATTTTGGAAAGGTTCAAGTATGGAGTTTGATGAAGAAGCATCCGATCTATGGAAGAAGATCGGTCTTTTCTTTGCTGAAGTTGCTGGAACAACGAAGGAAGCTGACGTATGGTCTTCTATGTCAGAAGTTGTCTCCATTGGAGTAAGAACAGGCTGAACTTGCTGAGTGTCAGCTTGGCTTGACGATGCGTCGTCTTCTGGCTCTGAATCTGAATCCGTGTCTTGCATGATAGACATGAAAGAGACAACAAATTTGCCCCAGGCTTTTGCTTTACCTTCTTCATTTTAGTTGTGATGACCAAAGGCTTTGAAGGTTTGAGGGAGATGATGGAGGGAGTTTGAATGCTCTTTTCGGATTTACCGGATGGTTTGTTTTCTTCCGGCGATTATTGAGGAGCCTTGCCTTTATCTTTCTGGAGATTTTCGGCAAAGGGTGCTGTGTGCTTCTCCTCTTCTTCTTTTTCACCTTCATACATCTATGAGTCTGCGAAGTGGACTTCTTTACCTTTGAAGGGTTTTCTGTCCGCAAAGACTCGACATATCATGCCGTCGACGCCAACAAACTTGATGCATTGATGTAGAGTTGAAGGGACAACACCATTCTCGTGGATCCAAGGGCATCCGAGAAGGATGTTGTAGCATGAAGGGGTTTTTATTGCGTACACAGTGACATCAGAAATAAGATCACCGATCTGCAACTTGAACATGATTTTGCCAATAGGCATTTGAGTACTCCCATCGTATCCAAAGATAGATACAGATGTGTGGCTCAGCTTGCTGGGTGGGATACCCAACTCTTCGAGAGCCGATGTGGAGATGAGGTTAAGTGCAGAACCTGGGTTGATCTGAACTCTGTGCATAGGCATTTCCTTGATGTACCCTGTGAAGTACAGGGGTCGGTTGTGCCTGGTTTCGCCAAGTAGGAGGTCGTCCTTTGTGAAGGCGATGGTTGCAATGGTTGCTTTTTTAACCGAGAGGCATTCAATGCATGATCCCTCAGTTTTCTTCTTTTCTCCCTTTGAGGAAGCTTCTGAGTTTTTGACCCGGTAATCCATTTCAATTTGGAGGACTTGCGGGGCATGTTTGTCGACATCCTCATTCAGCTTTCGTAATTCTGAAATGAGATTATCACGAGTGTGCGGAGACATTCGCAATAAATCCAGGATGTGCAGACGTGCAGGTATGTGTTCGAAGTGTTTAATCAAGTCATACTTGAAAGCCTCCTTAGGGCCTGCATGTTCATCATTAGTGCCACTAGGGGCGCTTACAACATCTTTTCCCGAAGGATTTACGTATGTAAAGGAAGATTGGTTGTAATTTTTGTGGTAGTCCCGGCCAGAGCGGGTGCCTTTACCAACTTCGAAAGCTTCTTGAGAAGGGTCTTCGTTTGGAAGATTTTTTTCAGGATCAAGAGGCTGTCGTTTTTCATTTGCTGAGGATGTATCAGCAGTAGAGTTGCCATCCTCAGTGATTGTGTTGCACAGAGCATTTTCCGGAAACAGGTCCTGAACAGCATCCAGCAACCTTTCTTCTTCGTTGACCAATTCATCTTCCCAAGCATCAATAGCTGGGAATTCTTCAGTCGGGAAGGGTGTGAACTTTGAAGTCACGGTCTCAGGAGAAGAAACCTAAGAGGGTGTCATCTCAGTGAAAGTCACGTGAGATGAGGTGGCTCCAGAAGATACATTGCTAGGCGTCGCCGGAGTGTAAGTGCTCTCATCAGACGATGCTTCGGAAGAGTTATAATCCCGAATTATCACATTACAGGAAGCTCTGACAGTAGACGTTGCCTGATCGGAGTCAGACTCATCCTCGGATGCAAGAGGATCGTCTATCCAGCAATTTTCTCCATTTTCAAGAGTTAAGGGAGGATGTACCTGATGGTCTTCAGGGACTTTAGGCTCTGGATTGCGAGGAGGCTCGTTGACGCGGTCTTGCTCTTGTTTTAGAGCAAGACGCTGCAAGGTCCTTGCATATTCTTCAAGATCAGGCATGGGAGCCAAATCTTCTTCTTCATTAACTCTTTGTGGCTCAACATTGTTGATTTCCACTGGAGCAATGAGGGGTGCTGGTTCAACAGCATTTTCTTGTACAGCCTCTCGGTCTTCTTCATCATCAGACCAGGATCCTTGTGGCTGTAGGGGGTTATACCAGATTACTGGCATAAGATGATTCTCAGGAACCCATTCTTCATCGGAGAGATATTCTCCTATTTCAAGGGACTCCTCCCACTCGTCTGTATAGTTGGATTCGAATCCATCATCGGTGTCGCTGAACTCATATCCATCAATGGAGAATCCAACTACCGAATTGCAAGAGTATGATGCCTCCTGCGTGGCTTCTTTGAATTGAGGTGGCATGAAATCACTGAGAGTGAATTTTTTTACCCCCTTTGAAGTCTCTGGAAGGGATGTTTTTGTTGCCTTCAGTGAAGCGGTAGAGGAAGCCTCTGCCTTTTCTTTGACTTCTTGTTTTGGCTTGGTCTTCTATTGTCGTTTGAGCTTGAGGAGATATTTCCTAGTCTGCCTTCGCTGTTGAGCTGTAGGCTTTGTTTTCACGACCTCCTAATTTTCATCTTCCAGGAGATAGGGATGTACCCATATGGGTTGTCCGTCTGGTGTCGGGTAAGGAACCAGTTCCTTGGACGCTTGGATTGAGTTTATCACCTTGAAGGAAGTAGTGATCTTCTTCTTCGGTGATTTTAATGTTTGTTCACATGTCACCATGTTGACGGAGGCAAACCCATAGTTTTTGTCAAAGGTGATGACTCCGTTTTTCCACATCTCATTTATTTTCTCCCTCACAACGAAGCATTGATTGAGAGGATGTGAGATCATCTGGTGGTATGGACAGTACCGAGGATCGTTGGTTTTGCCAACATCACCCGGTTTTTTTGGATCAGGCAAGGTGAGCTTGTCGTTTGCCACAAGAGCCCCGAAGATTTCATCAACATCTTCATCAAACGGCTATTTCTTTTCTACTCGTTCTTTGAAGGCATCAGAGAGTTCGGGTCTCTTACCAGCAGCTTTGTTTTCAGCTTTCTTTGGTGGCTGAGGAGCTGACTTGGTCTGCACATTGAGGACCTCTTTCTTATTTGGTTTAGAGGTTGCAGTGGCGGTTGGCTCGTTTATTGATGATTTCTGATTGTTGAGGTCTTTAATCACCGTTTCAGCTTTCATGGAAGCTTCTAGGAGTTCTCCCAGGTTTTTTGATTTGTTGCCGATGATCATGGAGTGGATTCTAGCTCTCATGTTGTTTCGGCAGATGTCGACTAGCGACGCTTGAGAGCATTTGTATGCCATTGCTTTCCACTTGTGAATGAAGTCATATGTTGACTCATTCTCCCCCTATTTTAGGCTGCACAGCTGAGCCATAGTAGCGGGATGATCCTCACCTTTGAAGTGAGTCAGGAAGAGTGGAGTACCAATCGAAGGCCGTACCTTTTAGGGTACTTGCAAAGAGGCGGATCTTGAGTGCATCTTGATCCGCGATAGCTCCCGTCAAGATCTTGAAGTGGATGACGTGCTGTCTGACTGATCCTTTCCCCGCATATGTTTGGAGAGTAGGATGCTTGAATTTTGTAGGGAATGAGACCGAGTCCATCCATAAGGGATATGGTGGCTTGATCCCATGCTCCTTGAGTATATCCTCTTCTTTTGCTTTGGCGAGGATACTGTCTACGACCTTTTTGGTAAGGGCGCGTGACTCATTTTCTTCTCCATTTACCTCATCGTCTTGATGATTCGGAGGAGGTTCATTGTTCGCCTGATTTTGGAAGGCGAGGAGAAGGTTTTCCATCAGAGTTTCAATCCTCTGTTGGCCTTGTTCCAACTGCTGGATGCGGGTGATCGCATCATCTTGAGGTGGATTGCGGGGTGGTGGCTCAGAATTTGTAGCCAGGAAGTTCATCCTTCGGGATTCGAATGAGGAAACTTTCCTAGTGGCTGAGCTGGGGCTCATTCTTTTTGAAGAAGAGCTTGAGGAAGGATCACTCTGCCGTCCTTTGCTTGAAGGAACAGGGGATTCTTCTTAATGTCTTCTTGTCCTGGAGACGCTACGGGTAATCGGACGTCGGACATGGATTTTTGTTGCTGACTTTTGGCGCCTTCTGGTTTTCCAACCATATGGACAGCATCAACTTGGTTGGGTCTTTCTTTTTCGACCCATTTGGGAGAGACTTGAAGTGTAGGAGGCTGGGTCCTTTGCTTCTCTAGTCTCTTTTGCCGATACGATGCGCGGCGGCGTATACGACGAGCAATTTGAGCTTCGGTCAGCTCTGGCTGGGCTTTGACGATGAAGGATGTGCTCTCTCGGGCGCAGCAGCCGAGCCTATTTTCTTTGTAGCTGGGCAAGGATAGGATGCGAACCCTGTCCTTTGCCTGTTGCAGCGAAGCTTTGAATTTTTTAAGTTCGGCCCCTGTAGAGATGAAGGGTCGAACTGCAGGTTTGTAGGCCTTAGCAGGTGCTTGCGGAGGCCTTGTGATGCATGACTTGATTTTGGGCTTGTAGGAACAAGCCGGTTCATGCTGGGTTGAACTGGTTCTCCTTGAGTGGGGCCAGGAAAGCTGGCTTAGTGGATGTTTGGGACCTTCTTTGTTTTGGTAAATGTCTTGGGGACCAAGACTTGGGATAGACGTGGTCGTTTGTTGGTCGAGGCTTCGTGGGGCTGCCACGGGCTTCGGGCCTTCTGGTGCTCGCCTTTGGTGTCACGGCAGTGACACGTTGAGAGGCGAGTTTCTGCTTCTTGGAAGGAGCAGTTTGTTCCTCGGGAAGTGGAAATGGTCCCAGCGTCCCAAAGACAATAATCCGGGGAGTCGAGGTCGACCCGGAGCTCAGAGAGTTGCCGAGGGAGTTGACGCTTCGGCAGCTGATGGGGCGCTTGTAGGTGCGCGTAGTTTGCTTCTGTTGAAGCATGAGTTAATGCTTGTTCTCGTCGAAAGTAATGGTAAGCGATGCTGCCATTGTTAGTTTTTTTGGAAAAAATTTCTGAAACAAGACCACGTCCATTAGTAATCACAAGAATATAATGATCATAAATGGGAAGTTCTATGGTTTTGTCTTTTCAAATTGCTCGAGGGAGATGACCCAAGCAATATGAATAAGGCAAAACGCCATAGAGGGTACAATTGTTCTGATCGCAGGTATGGTAAGCCCAGAATGAGCGTTCCAGTGACTTCCCCTCTTCTTGGTCGGAGGAATAAGCTTCAACAGCCTCTGTCAGGCTTACTGACCCCAAACTAGCCGAAGTGGACGCCTCAGCACCAGATGCAACCCGGCGAGCGACGGGATCGGTCAACGGAATACCCCCAGTTATGGCTATTGTGACGGAAGGTTCGCCTGTCTGCGGCTCGTCCCCCTACGCTGTGTCGACCCTTTTATAGTAACCGCGGTACCTCGGCGTGTAGCCCAACAGCTTCCAGGCCGACCTGTTCTCGTACCCGGTATATTTTTCAACCTTTTTGTGATCTGCTACGTCTTTTTCCAGCCGTCACGCGCCGCACGACACTGCCTCTCTCACAGATCTGCATGCCAAGATAAGATATCAGTTCGGCAATTCGAAGATTGAAGATAAAATGAGCAAAACCGAGGGACGATATTTACTTGGGTCGGCCCCGAAGTGGCGTGGGACCATGTGCATTCTGTCCTCGTCAGCGCCGAATTCCCAGTTCCCCAAGACGCATAAGAGGTCATCCCCGACGTTCGTATTTGAATCCTCCAAGGCCGAGACGAAGCCCTTCCGGAGCTGATTCACTCAGAGGTCGTAGGTGCCTTCCCCGGCCTTACAGATATCAAATGTGTCCTCGATGTCATGGACACCGAGGTTGGTTTCTAAAACCTCGTTGAGCTTGGCCGTGCCCATGATGACTTTGTAGCCACTGGGCATCAGCTGGCAAGGGGCGAGAGACCAAGTACTGAGGCAAACCCTAAGCAAAGGGTGCAAGGGAAGTCTAACCCCACCCTCGATTACAGAAATCAAGGGGAACGACATCCAGCCGCCGGACGAGGAACGTAGAGCGTAGTCGGAGGGTCCCGCCGGCCTGAGGTGGACCTCCTTCGGTACACCGAAAGCCTCCCTAAAGTTGGCTATACCCTTAGGAGTCTCTAACTGGAACTTAGGGCCAGCCATTTCTACAACCCGAGACTGAAAGAGGAGGCAAGAAGAAACCCTAAAGAGGAAAATCCTAAAGAACAGAGACTCAGGATGACTTACAGGTGAACGAATCAGAGAAGAAGATCGATCTGGGCACGCGATATCCTCGACGTTACGCAGTCGTCCTCACTTGAAAATCTCTGGAAAAGTCTTGATAGTGAAAATCAGAAGTGGAGATAAAGAAGACAAGCAAAAGAAGACGCCCCTATTTATAGGAGAAAGGAGGCCCTTCCTTGGGCGCCACTTAGAAACTTGAAAGGGCCGCATCACGAATCGCGCCCGTCCCATCAATTTGACAGCGCAGTCAGTCATACAATGACATGTGTCACTGCCGGCTCGTTCCCCATAATAAGTAGGGCGTAGTATTGATTACCTCGAAGAGTCGGAACGGCGTTGGATAATGATCAAACGTCTCCCATCAGATTCTCTATAGCTTCCGACCTCAAAAATCTAGAGGCCCTAAGAAGTCAGAAGCTAGGGGCAATTGTGTGGGGTGATTTTTAATGTACCTAGATTTCGTTAACCTCAGCGATAAGATGCCGGCTAAGAGCGCCCACGTGTCGTCCAAGCGCCCCTCGGTGATGGAGTCAGAGCATTCTTCCCTACTTCTGCTGCGTCATCAGACACGTGGCTGAGTACGGGCATGCACAAAAGAGACAGATGGGCCATCCCAGCCGTCCACAATCTTCACCAGATCACTGACAAGGCGGCATCCAGCAACTATAGCTAGATCATGGCAGAGCCCGAGGACGGATCCGATGGGACCTCAACCGCCAATGACTTGCGACCGGATCAGGCCCAACATGACATGCGTTTCATGCGTTGTGAGATGATCGGACTGGCAATAAAAGCATTGTGGGCTATGATGGATCCTCATTTATTACTTTGTGGGCTAATGAGATCATTCCTATCAAATCTAAGAGCCCACTCCAAGATATCAGGTAAAATCCTCTATAAATATGAGGACGTTCTAAGAAAAAGGTATGCATACACATCCCCTCTTGAGCCGTTACTCTGTCTCCCTTCTCCTTCGATTTCCGTTTAGTTCACACACTAACTTACACTACTAAAAATATGGCTTATTGTATCGGTTTTTGGTTTGTCGGGTATGTGGAAAACCGACACAACAAACTTTTTGTGTCAGTTTAAGTTATTTATGTATTAAGATCAGGTTTTGTTGTGTCACTTCGTTGGAAAGAGACACAACAAAGTTTTGAGTTGTGCCAGTTCTACTAAACCCGGCACTACAACACAAGCTGTTGTGTCGGTTGGGTTAAAATTTAACTGTAACGTTTTATATAATTCATCAGACCGACGCATCAAACTTCATCGCTTCAGTGAAAAATTTCATGTGCCAAATTAATTTCGCGCCAAACTAAAACTTTCACTCCATTCTTCATTGTCCACACAACAGCAGCCCCTTCCCGCTCTTTCTTCCTCTCATTCCACACAACAGAAGCCCCTTCCCGCTCTTTCTTCCTCTCATCACTCTCTCTCTCGCTTGTTCTCCCTCTCCTCACTGTGTCGCTGCCGCCGGACTCCAAGCACGCCGGTGATCACCACCGCCACCAAGCTCTCCTTCTCTTTCCCTTTCTCCACCCTCTCATCTCATCTCCCTCTGCCCAGCTCACTACCGCCCCACCTCTCTCTCTCTCTTTTTCCCCTTTTCTCTTCTCCTTCATCTCACCTCACTCACAACCCCACTGTCCTGGCGCCGTCACCTTTGCCGCCGGACCCACCTGCGCTGCCGCCGAGCTTCCTCATCTCCGGCGAAGCCAGCCCACTCCATCTCTCTCTATTTCCCCATTTTTCCTTTCTTCCTTTCCTTCCCTGTTTCTCTATTTCTTTCTCTGTTTTCTCTTCCCCTCACTCATCTCCCTACCAATGAAAATTACCCCACTGTCCCGACGCCATCACCGTTGCCGCCGGACCCACCTACGCTGCCGCCGAGCTTCCTTCTCTCCGACGAACCCAGCCCACTCCATCTCTCTCTATTTCCCCATTTTTCCTTTCTTCCTTTCCTTCCCTGTTTCTCTATTTCTTTCTCTGTTTTCTCTCTCCTTCACTCATCTCTCTGCCAATGAAAATTACCCCCTCCCATTTCTTTATCTCATCTCATTTCTCCCCCTCCCATCTCACCCATTTCACCATTCCGTTCTCTGTTTCTTTATTTCTCTCTCCCTCTCCCACCGAAAGGGAAAAAAAAATTCAAGCTTTCATCTCCCACCGACTTAGCGTTTCACAAAAAGAAAAAAAAATAACTCAAGCTTTAATCTCCCTCTCCTCTCGTTTCTTCCTGCTACTCCCTCTCTCTTCTCGTCTTCGACGCCAAAAACTCAAGCTTTCATCTTCCAAACTCTCGGCTTTGCTGTTAAAGGTTAGTTTTTTTTCTCTGATGGTTTATTTTGTTTTGGGCAGTTGAGTTATAGATTGGGTTTATTCAAATTGAATGTTAAGTAGCCTTAGTTCATAGCCTTAGTCCTTCCGTGTTTTTATTGCAATCTGTACAGTACGAATCCATTTTTTTTAATGTATTAAATTAGTGAATGTTATGGTTTTGTTGTTTTTGCCTTTCTAGTTTCCTGAAAACGAGGATTGATATCCAAACCCCAACTAGTAATTCTCGTATGTTAGGGAAAAACTTGGTGAGTCAGAAACGTATCTGCAAGCTGTGTATGGTCTATGTTATGCTATATATGTCATTCTGATTTGACTAACATGGTGCCAAGCAAAGTTTTGTCAATTTGAATATATATTTTTTTTCTCTATCTAATGCTTCCATTTTGTGTATCATTGCCACTTCCCACTTTGAATGAGACAGAGCATCAGTTACTGGTGTAGTGTCACCAAGAAACAAATGCACAATAGGTAGGAGATAAGGAATAATTTTTTTTATGAGGTGTCTTGTTACATAAGAATGGTTCCCTTGCAAAGTGCAATAGGAAGATCAAGACTAGAATTAATAGGATCATTAGCAGAAGTGTTACCTGGAGGTGAAGCATCTGAATTAGGAGGTTCTGACGATGTTGGAACTGATGAAGATATGATCTCCACTCTTTTGTATGCAAATTATCTTGCAAGGGAGCTTTTTCTGAAGGCTTTTGCATGTGGTGTCTTGTCACTTTCTGAATATTTTCTCTCTTGGGATGACAGCATATACAAAACTGGAGGGACTGGCTGGATCAAAGGTAAGTACTTCCCCTGTTGATCTGAAGAGGTAAACTCTTCACATTGAGATGAATAATATGGAATGTTTCCAAACTGTGATCGGGTCTGCATGGATGGTTACAAACAGGGACTGGTGGAGGGGGTGGTGGGGCTGGAATAAGGCTAGGACTGGGACGGGCATTGGGTGTAGTCGGACTAGATACCTAGGCGGGGAGTGTAGTGGGGTTGCAGGCAAGGGGTGGTGTAGGGGAGCTGGACTCCTATGCAGTAGGTTCAGTAGGTGGAGTGGACTCCTGGTAAATGGGGCTGGGTAGAGGTCTGGGCAAGGCCTGAGTAGGTGAGCTGGGTGTATTGCGTAGTGTAGTGAGGTGTAGTGGCACGACCTGGGTAGTCACAGTTGGGTTGGGAAGTGGGACTGGGTGCAGGGGGTCTGGGCAGTGAGAATGGGGCTCGGTCTGGGCCAGCCTGGATTGGGTGGGCTGTTTGGGCTGGGACTGGATTCGGGGCAAAATATAAGGCATGATAAGTGGACCATGCCTAGACAAATACTGGCACAGCCTGACCAGGCCCATGTTACCCTTGTCCATGTGGGGGACCTTAGTGCTGGTGTTGTGCATAAACTTCTTGAGATGGCTGCATTTTTAACTGACCCAGCTCAATGATTGGCTAACCATGTGTTTTGGTTGATTAGCAATTCTCTTGTCATTTTTTTTTCTTTCTTTTAGGGAAGACAAAAAATGCCCATCAACAATAATTCTTTTGCTATTCCAGCAATGATTTTTTTTTATTGCATCTTTCTAGAAAGCACCAAATAAATGGCTTCATAGTAACAAAAGTAGTCGAGTGCATTCATGACTAGACCCAGCAGTATTGACTCAACTTCATAGATCACCTGTACTCATCAATGGATGACGTTTTTTTATAGATTTTGTTGGTTTTAATTGTGTTTTTGCTTAGCCTGACTAAAAAAGCACATATTTGAGGTTATGCCATGTGAACATGTAGCGTATTTACATTTTGTACTATATAATGAATTTTATCGTTTTTCGATATATTGAATCCTAACTATTTGTTTTGTTCTGTTTTTTCTTTTTTTGTAGATTGAACTTAATAGAACGCGCGCGGCTATGGCGTGAAATCATTTTGTGGCTTTTGTAGATGAATGGATAAAAGCTAGACGTGAAATCATTTTCTCACATGGTGTTAGACTAGTAGGCTAATTAGGTTTTATTTTGTCCATGGGTTTTGTAAATGTTTGAGGTTATATTTTGGATAGTTGGATAATGGAATTATTTAGTAATGAAATGAAATTGTTTTTGAGATTGTTGTGGATGGGCAATGCTTCTATCCAGGTCAATTGTTGTTCATATATATATATGTACATTATTAAATGAAATTGTTTTTGAGATTGTTGTGGATGGCAATGCTTCTATACAGGTCAATTGTTATTCTTTATACATGTACATTCTTTTTTCGAAACAGGTGATCTACTAAAAGTGACACAAGAGGGGATCCAATTTTGTGCAGTTTAAATAAGAACCGACACAACAGTTCTATTTCTTGTGTCGGTTTGTACTTTTCCAAAGCAAATTTCTAGATATGAAATGCTAAAAACCGACACAAGTAGTATATCTGTTGTGTCAGTTTATACTTACAAACCGACACAAGTAGCATACTCTGTTGTGTCGGTTTTACTAAAATCTATTGTGTCACTGCTACTTATGTCGTTTTGTCAATCTAAAGAACCCGACACATCAGACTTGTTGTGTCACTTAAAAACGGACACAACAAGCCATTTTTTTAGTAGTATTAAGCATCGGAGAGCCTTGCGCCGCGCAAGCCAGGGTCTTCTGATTGTTTGTTTCTCCCCTTTCAGGCTCTAAGGCAGCTAATCTTCATCAGTTCTTTGGATAAGTCCTACCAGGCACTTCCTAATCTTGTGAGTTATATTTTTTGCACTTACACCTTCATCCCTTGCCTCTTTCATAATCCTTCTCATTTGACCATAGACATTCATCTAAATGCCAACACATGAGGGATAAACTTTGCGGATCTTATAAACATAGAAGTTTTTAGGGTTCAAACCAACACACATAAAGAACCTCCTCTTATCACAGTGGCAAAAGTCGGTAGTTCTTACCAGCTACCTGCCCCGGGTTCAAATGTGAGAAGTCACCTTCCCTCACCCGATATATCTCCTTCCTCACCCAAGGGCTCTATTATGTCACCTGAGGTCCTATCCCCCTAAGCTGGGTATTAAAAAAATAAAATTCGCACTTAAAGGTCAAAGAGTGTCAAATGTGGCTTGAATAATTAGAGGTGTACAAAATGACCCGTAACCCGACCCGACCCGTCAACCCGACCCGACCCGTGGGTCAATGGGTGGGTCACTCCACACACATTTTTTTGTGCTCAACCCGACCCGACCCGACCCGTGACCATTGGTACGGGTAACGGGTCTCACGGGTCGGGTTGGCGGGTGACCCGTGAACCCGTCCATTTTTTATTTTTTTTTTGTTGTTGTTGTTGTTGTAGAAGACCAAGGATAAAAATCCAAGAGATATTTGTCTAGATGTGGTTTTAATTTCTCTTAGATGTAGTTCACCGACCAATTTCTAAATATTTGAGTTATTATATTGGTCTCATGTCTATGAACTCAAGGCCCATGTATACTATAATATATTTAGTGCGAGGAACATTTATTTTATTCCTATCAACAGATTAAGGTGATCTCAAATGAAAAACACGGTACGTTTTGAAGCCTTATTAGTTATTACATCTATTTGACATCAGTTTGTTTAGATTTGTTAATCTTGAATATCTTGTTGATTGTATTTAATCATTTAATTGGTGACCATTGAATTAATGGTCAAGATGAGAGTGATTACGTAGTTGAAATGGGACGTGATTTTCGAGTCAAACCGCAACTATTTTTTTTGTATACCCCTACCCATGGTACAAAAGAAGGCCAGCAAACAACCGCAACCACTTTTTATTTTACATAATTATATCTAATCACTTTTAGTTCTCTAACAATTATCTGAAAGTTGTTTGCATAAACAATTTGGTCTTCTACATGAAAAAAAAAAAAAAAAAAAAAAAAAAGAAGAAGAAGAAGACCCGACCCCGACCCGCGACCCGTGACCCGTTGAACCGTGACCCGTTTGACCCGTGACACAAACGGGTCGGGTTCGGGTGGGTTTTCACCCACAAAATTTTAGACGGGTCGGGTCGGGTTTGACCCGAAACCCGCGGGTTTCGACCCGTGAACGCTTGATACCGATCATGAGTTTGGTGACTGTGTGAAGTGAGTGAATTGATAACTGCTGGCACCAGTGCTTCCAATTATCTTTGGCAGAGGTGCCACTAGAAGATGGCAGTTAAATCACAGGCAGGTCCAATATTTTACAACATAAAAATAGGTTTAATTTCCTTTTAAAGTTGAACCATCAGTATCACACAATTTATCAAACAGAAAATCAGATTTTCTGGATTAATCTAAACGAATAGTTTGACTGCAGGACTTTATCAGGTGTGGGTTGCTAGAAGTGGTAGGCATTTTCTTACAAAACCTTTTTTTCATTTTAAAGAATTCTACTTATAGACAAGTATGTGAAAATTCTCCTCCTTTCCTTTTCGTTAGGTATGAATAAGAAGATTCTAACAACATTATCCACCCATATATTTTCAGCGCCGCCTCCCATACTGTTCTGTTGCACGTTATGTCAAAAGTCAATTAATCGATGCACACGCAACATTCGGATGCATGGGAGATCAAAATCTATTGAAATTGACACGAAGGTTCTTACACCTTCTTCCTTACAATCGGAGAGTTGTTAGCTGCAAATTGATATTTAAAATCAAATGCCATGCTGATGCACACAGTGCCAGTAGAGTGCCATGCATAAAGCCAGATTTGTGGCTAAGAGCGATAGTCAACACAAAGGATTTGACTACACAAATACTTTCTGCCCTTTGTAAAATCAACCATAATTCGCACGGTTATATTTGTTGCGGTTTCAGAATTAGATGTTCAATTTTATTTTTTTTTTAAATTGGCATCTTCAAGAATAATTTTTTATGTCGGAACCTTCGGGATTCATTGATGAACGTCATCCATACATGTTTGCCTTAGTTAAGAGAATCCATCTATGACCTCAAACAAGCTCCAAGAGAATGGTTATATCGAACAAGCTTTTTCAAAATGGAACTTGATTTTGTTGCTTACAAAACAAATACAACTCTCTTTATTTTCGAAAGCAAAAGAGTGGCAATCTATTTATTAGTATTTGTGGATGATATAACTATTATCGGAAATTAGCTCCATTCATTCTCTTGCTCGACTTGGCCAAAAATTTGCAATCGAAGAATTTGACATCACTGGATTATTACTTCATAGCGGCACTTTTATGGATGATCCTACCTTATATTGACAAATAGTAGGGGCACTTCAATATGATACTATAGCCGGTTTCACATCTTGCAGTCAACAAAGCCTTCGATCAATTCATGCAGCAACCCACACTGATGAACACTGGAGCTTAATTAATAAGTGGATTCCTCGATATCTTAAAACCACAATCAATTATCCGCATTTTATGATGCTAATTGGGCAGGCTGCCTTGATGATATAAAACCTCAAGGGGGTTATCTATTCTTCTTGGGCCACAATTTTATCTTTTGGAAATCTTGAAAGCAATTGACAATCTCAAGGTCTGGCACTGAAATTGAATATCATGCAATATTTGCAAATGTTGTACCTGAACTTACATGGCTTCAATCACTTTTTGGAGAGGATTTCGAATTTACTTACCGGTCCCACCAGGGGCGGACCCATGTGTATTCATGGGGGTGCACCTGCACCCGGTAAATTCTGAAAATCCCTTTAAAGGGATATGGGCCATGCACCCCTGCCCCACTTAAAAATACATCTCGCACCCCCATTTAAAACCCATCGTTGAAATGCACCCACATCAAATCGAGAAATCCTCTCATTTCACCCATATAAGAAACCTAATTTCCCCGTTCCCATTATATCGCACCCCTCAAATGAAAATCCTGGGTCCGCCACTGGGTCCCACCAATTCTTTAGCCTGACAATGTCATGGGTGCTTTATATTTAAGTATACCATTCCTATCTTTCATGCATGCACAAATATATGTAGAGGTCGTTTTCATTTTGTTCGTGACAAAGTTGTTATTTGAGATCTTCAAGTTCAGTTTATATCCAGAAAGGATCAGCTGGCAGATATTTGAACAAAAGGACTTCCTAAACCGGTTTCAACTTCTTCTTTCCAAACTTACTGTTTTTCTAGCACTGCCAAGTTTGAGGGGGCCGCAATAAGGATTGTAGGTGCAGGAAAATTATGACCCACAATATTTAGGGTGCCTTACAGGACTTATCCAAACGAAAAAAGACGATCTGCTGCCTCCTAGCCTGCAAGGGAAGAGCAAATGGTCAGAGGACCCTGGCCTGGGCGGCACAAGGCTCTCCGATGCCTAAGTCAGTGAGTAAACTGGAACAAAGGAAGGAGAGGAAGAAGAAGAGCAGAGTAACAGCTCTCTGGTT